>JAZKJV010003175.1:0-32797 GCA_037367405.1 Ottelia alismoides
TGTGGCGGGCACTACTGTGCATCGGGTTGGCGGTGACAGCGCAGAAAACCATACATGCATTTCCTCGCCGCCTGGTGCGAGCTCCGTTTTGACACCGCAGTGCGTGCTCGTGGCCCTACAGCCATGGCGTGTTATGCCATACAGCCTCTGTTCGGTGGGGGCGTGCAGCAGTAGTAGTGTGTGCGGCCAACCTGCCGCCGTGCGCCGTGCGCGCGTCGCCGCGCGGCACACTGTGGCGCCGAGGGTCTGCACACCACCACGGGAGATTCAGGGCACCAGCACGAGCGCGCTGAGGCCAGGGGCATGATGAGCGTTGGGCGTGTGCGCGCCGAGAAGGGCCAGCATACAGCTGCGCGCAATGGTGGGGCTGCCCTAGTACGCCGTGCTGCCTGACAGAGGCGAGATTTGCAGAGGGAAAAAGGCTGCTGATGCAGCAGCTTGCCCATGGCAGGCGGTAGCAGGGCACAGCCTGGTGATTGCTGCGACAAGGAGTCGAGCCAGGGGTGCGCGCGCAGTGACGGGCAGGCCGGGGACAGTGCTCCCCTCCACGGCACCGACCCATGGTTCAGCTAGGTGAAGGGACACACATATCCCCCCCATCCTGCCAAGGCACGGATCCGCGCCACACCCGGCGCGCAGCGCGAGTGAGGGACCACCAGCAGGTACGTGGTTTTGGTGCAGCAGGTCATAACAACAACATCGATGTTATTCCTCGTGACTGTTACATGGCTTTGCATGTAAGCTCCACCATGGCGTGATGGTTGGTGACTTGCAGGGCATCGGGGCTGCGCGCTGTGCTGGCACTGCGTGCGCGCCGCCTGCGCATGTGACTAGCTGACAAAGGATGCATTTGCGTTACCGAGTAACGGGACGGGTGGGTGGGCGCCCAACCAACGGTGCTTGCACTGACCCTTGGGTCACAAGATTTTCTACAGCGGTTCCCTGTCACCCTATGGCCTACCTTGACCACCCGTGTCACACCGTGCACATCCCTCACGCAAGGCGTTCCCGGCCACGCTTGTTGCTGCTGGCCTCCGCGACAATACCCACAGCTGCCTGCCTCTTCGGGCCCACCTGGTACCATGTCGTCGTGCCACATGCTCTTCTTCCAAGGCAACCTATTGCTGGGCCCTGGGCTGATAAGCGGACCGGTGTTTTTCAACACCACTACACGTCACCTTGCAAAGGGAGGCTGGATCGGCGCCTGCCCAGGCGTCATGCCGCCATCCAAGGGCGGCACATCCTCTGGGATGATGCTGCAGCGCGGCGCGCCGTGCAGTGGCGCTGTGCTTGCCGTGCTACACACTTGACATCGTCTAGCAGGCGACTCCCGTGGCACACGGCGTGAGGCAAATCGGCTGGAGGTAAGCACGCTTTGGGTGTGCTAGCCATTGGGTGCCAAGGAAGGCCGTGGGCCCTGCTATGTGTGGCCATCACTATCACCTGTGTGGCATTTGCCTTGCTGCTGCAACACACGTAGGGGGGAAAGTCCAGCGCGGCAGCCGCAGAATGCGGGAGACGTCACGCATGTCACGCCAGTGCCACTCAGGAGTCCAAGACGTATGCGGATTGGCGCCTGCTATGGCACTTGCTCAGCGTGCATGATGTCTGACGTGCCGTTCACCGAAAAGCTCCCTGCACTGTCGGTGCGCGGTGATCTATATATAGATAGCAAGGGGGCAACTATGAATCAGTGGCTGCTCGGCCCAGCTGCACACAGATGGATGGTGCACTACTACTACTACTACTACTACTACTGACAACAGAGCCCAGCAGCCAGAGGCAGGCTGCAGTAACCAGCCCCCCCCACCCAAGCTGCTGCTGCTGCTGCAAGCAACCAGCCCCACAGGGCATGCACGTACACGAGGCCTTCCGGGCCCGCCTGAGGCAATGGCGCTCCCACGCCAACCGGGGCTGCCCACACCCATCAGCACTGCAGCAGCACCTCGCCTCAGCACCTGCCGTAAACTGCCCATTCAATCCCCACCAGTGGGACCGGGTGGGATCGACAGCCCTGCACGCGCGCTACGCGAAAATGCCGTGCTTGCATGTTTTTCGAACTGCACCCTGCACCTCGCGGAAATAACGCTCGTCACTGTCAAGTGTTTATCGTCGTCGAGATGAGTACAAGCCCACCTACGTCGCCTCCACATCCCTAGGCTGGGCATCAAATTGCTTGCCGCTTCGCGTCCCCTTACCAACGCCAAGTATTGCAGGTGCGCAACCTGCATCCCAACCCCCATGTCAAGCCCGTGCCTCACCGCGAGGCCTTGGGCCCCCCACGTCAAGAGAAAGCAGCTCCCGAACCTGGAGAAGCAGCCTAAAGTGGTCGGGGTGCAGGCCGGCAGCGGAGAACCTTGGGCGCTTAGGTGCCTGGCTTGTACCAGTCATGGCGCTAGCGTTGGCGTGGTAGCACGCAACGAGGTGAGGAGAACCAAAGAGCACTGCTCGCTACAGGGCGCGTAACAGGTGCTTATGTAGCCGCCGCGGCGCGCCCGGTAGAGCTAACGGGGCTGCCCGGTTCCCGGCTGGGGGCCCTATGGGGGTCGTTTTCCGCCCTGGGGCACCTAAAACCGACCCTAAAATCGACCCCCGATTTTCAATGCATGCCGTCATCTGATGCCTATGGTCGAGGTCGACGCGGGTCGGGCTGGCTCGACCTCGACGCTCGACTCCAGCCAGCCGAGAAGCCCATGGGAAGGTCAATCGAAGCCAGGTTGCGCCCCACTGCCCATTTAGCCTGTTTACTACAAAACGCTGTTGATGGGAACATGCACAGTGTATAGGATTAAGGCGGACCACAGGAAGGGTAGATCGACTCTGCTTTGTCGCGACAAACTATCGCCGATTCGACTTTGTCCTTGCCGTCGCGTGGTGCGGATCGCTTCCGGTTGTTTACAAGTCGCTCATTGCTACAAACAAACCACAGGAAGAAGAAGCAGTGCGTGCTGCAACCCAACGGGCCTGCTGGCAACATGAGGTACAGCGAACCTACTATGCGGCACGGATCCTGTCTTGCCATTCAGCCTGCAGCGCTGACGCAAGTGTTCTGTGCACCTGAACCAGTCTTCACCATTTTTCACCATTGTTTACTGTGTTTGCAGGACCAGCATGGGAGAGAGAGCCGTGTTTGCAGCACTGCTGCTGCTGCTGCTGCTGCTAGGTACGTTGTAGTCCAGTACGTGCAGCCGGTCTGTGTCCTTGCGAGCTGCGCAACCGCTGCCAGGTTGTCATTGACCGGATGATGAAGCCGAACCGCGGACGGCTGATTGGACAAAAGCTTCGAGACCAAACGTGTTGTAGTGACGGGTCCACGGGGTCACTGCGGAAGCGTAGGGAACAGCCAAACCCCGCTCCATGTAACGAACCTACTCCAAAGCCGAATAGTAGTAGTAGATTCGAGCGGGAAGTTGTGGGGAAAGCTGCACTAGGCAGGGAATGGTTGGCGGCCTCCCCTGTGGATCGGTGGCGTTTGTTTGCTGCACCTGCACCGCCCCCCTGTATGTGGCCTTTAGGTCTTTGCCTGGCTGTCACGTACGGTGGGATAGATGACGTGCAGAGTCTCACCTGCATCGCCCCTTGTCCGGGTTTCGTCTCACACGTGCATGCAAGCATGCGGTGGTGTTCGTCTCATTGGCGCTCATGCGGCCTATGTACTGTCCGCAATGTTCACGACTGCCGTTTCCTGCGTTCATGTCACTTCGTTCGGCTCCTTTTTTCGCCTTCGTCCTCGTTGTCTCGTCCTCGTTCTCCTCTCCGGCGTTCTCGGCCGCCCGTGGCTGTCCACCTGGCCTTGTTGGCCCCTGTGTACAATCCTACTACTACTGGTATCCGCTGTTGCATGTGCAACTCATAGCGTAATGAACCTACTGCAACCGACAAGGCCTCAAATGCTCGCCCATTACTCGCTGAGTGATGGATCCGCCGCGTATGAAGCGACGCTGTTCGCACTCATCGCATCCAATCTTGCCGCTTCAACAGCAACCGGGGGGGTATTGGTAGCAAAAGCATCGGGGGAAGGTTGGAGGGCCGACACTCTGCTATTGGGGGTTGACCTATGTATTGCCCGCGTTGAGTTTGACTGCCGCCTGTTTCCTGCAGTCGCTTCGCTTGGTGTTAGATGCTCTGTTTTCCTTTCGCTTTCGTATCCTCTCCGCGTTCGCGGAAGGCGTGATGTCTCATCAGTGGCATAACGACATGTACATGAAACGTGTAGTATGAGTCGCGCAGCAAGGCCCCAGCGGCAAGCTTCTCCGTGGCCAGAAGCTCATCAAAGCAATGGTATGTGCCCGTGGTGTTCCATTACGGCCGCCGGCCAGGTGCTACGCCCCCTGTGCAGAGCGCCTATGGTAGTCAAGTAGCTTCACGCGGCTTGCAACAAGCCTCTTCGGCGCTCCTGCCGGCAGGTAAATGGTGTTGTTGTTTCACGGGCTGTTACCAGTACGAATCAGAGAGGTCAGGGTAGTTCATCCAGAGCCATTTTGCGAGTGTGGATCAACCGGTGCACAAACTCAGACATGTCTGGCTGAGTACAGTCTTAACGTTCGTGTACATGTACGTGCGGACATCGAAATGTGCATTGCATTGTATCGAGGGCAACATGGCATTGTTTTGCTTTGAGCATCACGGCAGAGAGGGCATGCATATGTTTATGACAGTACAGCCTCACTGCGCAGTCGACGACGAATACGATTTACCTCAGAATCCAATACACACGGACTAGAACGCATCGTCGATTACTTGTTGCGCGCATGGGACGTACTTAGGTGGGCGCGTATGCCAGCCGCTCCAGGCGCCCTTGCGCGTCGATTACTACGCGGCGTAAGCAAATAAATGCATACCATGTGGTGGGTGCTTCCCCATCATACGTACGCAGATCGGCCGCCTAAGTCCTTTCTCCAGTCCGCTAGCATCTTGTCATGCAGGCAATCAAGCAGCTCACCAACGCTAAGCTCAAGCGTGGCATACACCTTGCTTGGGGTCGAGCGGCCATTATGTCCTCCACCTGAGAGCACGTCCAGGAATGCATATACGTGATGTGCCCAACAACTATCTCCTGAAAGGCATGGCATTCCAAACTGGTCTGGGTTGGTGTGAATGTCCAACCCAGGCAGTCGAACCCAGAACGGCATAAACCTAGCTTCTCGATACAATAATGTTGTGCTGAAAGCACCGTTGGATAGCTCTTGTGATATTGCATAGGACTGTCATGAAGGTCCGGTCATATTGATGCATGAGTGGGTCTATTTATGCAATCACATCCTAACCCAGAACCCAGACTGGGCTACCTGGCTCACACCCGGGAGCCCAGACTGGGTTCCATTTGGAATGCCATGAACCATCTGTAAACAAGCACGAAGCACTGTGTGGCATAGTATTGATGGTTCACAATGTCCTACTGGATCATGCCCATGCATGCTGTAGCGCTGCCGCCACCGCCTGAGCTTGATATATCCAAAACGGACAAGGCTGTCTACGTGTCGTCCATGATGGCTCCGGGCGACATTCCTGCCAAGGCAAGTCGAGCGAACATTTCAAACCCAGTGAATGGAGTCCCACGTCGTATCCTCACGGCTGCCAGAACTGGGCACTGTCTTTTTGCACCGAGTACGTGTCGCACGCCTAGGGTAGGCTACCCTAGGTTGGAGGCGATACGAACTACAGAGACAACAGTGGTTCATAACTCCTAGATGTCTGCTGCACGGCAGAGAGGCTAAAGATGTCAGGGTCATTCCTCTACGGCCGCCGCCTCAGTTGTCCTCCTTGTTTTGCCTTGGCTCCATGGCGAGGTGTAGACCTTCGACGGCGACATCAATACCTTTTGTCACAGCGGTAAAGGAGATGCCAGCCCCTGGATCTCAGTCAGCCTCTCCGCTGTTTACACGGTCACCAGCATCTCGGTCACCAACCGGGCAGACTGCTGTGCCGGGCGCCTACAGAACGCCGAGGTCCGTGTAGGCTATACGCCCATCACCGCCAACCCAGCCAACCTCGCCGCCAACGCTCTGTGCTGGAAGCAGACGGGAAGCCTGGGACTGGGTGCTATTGAGGACGCCCCTTGCATCCAGCCACTCACAGGCACATGGGTCACCCTGCAAAACATGAATTCTTTGGCCGTTGATCAGTACTATTTGCACGTCAGCGAACTACAGGTACGACAATACGGCGCTCTTCAGCAAACAACAGATTGGGGTTTGGATGTGCATGGTGTACGTGTGTGTCATATTCCACATGCGGCACTTTTGGCGGTTTTGGCGATTCGCGGCAGGAGACAGGCACAGGCCGAACGTCCTCCCTCGGCACTAATTCCGTGCGCAGATAAAACGGTTGGTTCCATGCGTATGATATCCAAACTTGCACGCAGCTGCTAAGGCAAATGAAAGCGGAACACAAGCCCTGCTGGCTGCGGTGTGTGTGCGCTGCCGGTTCATAGCACCCATGTTTATAAAGGACTGACTGATGGGCGTAATATGACTGTGTGTCCCCCGTAGCCTCGGGTGTGATCCCGGTAATCCCCGTAGGGTTCAAGAGGCCTTGCTGCTATTCCTGCCGTCTATTGGTGGTTGTAAGTTATCAGGCCATCAGGCGCCGTCCCCTTTCTGCAGACATTCATCTCACGGACACGCTCGTGCGACCTGGCGGCTAAGTGCTGTTTATGGGTGTTGCTATCCTTTTCACTGTTATGATTGTCATGAAGATAGTTTTGTTATTGTAGTCATTGTTACTGTTATCGTTGTTATCATCATCATTGTTGTTGTAATTAATGTTATCATTGTTATCATTTTCTTTTTTTTCGTCATTATGATTTTGTTTGTATGATGACGATGTGTGATGTGCACTGCTCGTGATACAGTTCTTCGGCCACGTGGTTGCCGTCGCCCCGCCACCGCCGCCATCGCCGCTGCCTTCGCTTGACATTTCCAAGACGGACAAGGCTCTCTACTCATCGTCCATGTCCGCTCCGGGTGACATTCCTGCCAAGGCGAGTCAGGTCATTACAAACCTCCAAACCTTGGGGTTCCTCGCCTACCGTTACCGCACACTGACAAAAGAGGAAACAGTACGTACGCATGAGTCACACCCGCGTGTGTCAAGGGGCCACACGTGATGAGCCGTTCAGAAGGACACTGCGGCTTTCCAAATCCGCCTGGCACCATCCTTTTCCATGCTCACGCTCATGGCGCCGGCATGTTGGGCTGTTCCAGGCTACGGACATGTTCCCCTCCGCCTACTCGGTCCGCCTGATTGGCAGCTTTCTCCTACGGCCACCTCAGTTGCCATTCTTGTTTGCCTTGCCTCCATCACGATGTGTAGGCCTTCGACGGCAATCGCAATACCTTTTTTCACAGCGGTCGAGGAGATATCAGCCCCTGGATCTCAGTCAGCCTCACCGCCGTCTACACTGTCACCCGCATCTTGGTTACCAACCGGGCAGACTGCTGTGCTGGCCGCCTACAGAACGCCGAGGTCCGGGTTGGCTATGCGGCCATCACCGCCAACCCAGCCAACCTCGCCGCAAACGTCCTGTGCTGGAAGCAGACGGAAAGCCTGGGCCTGGGCGCTGCTGTGGATGCCCCTTGCATCCAGCCACGCTCAGGCACCTGGGTCACCCTGCAAAACATGAATTCGTTGGCCGCTGATCAGTACTATTTGCACGTTAGCGAGCTACAGGTACGACCGCACCCACTAGCAAGCTACAGGGGGGTTTGGATGTGCATCTATGTCTGGGTATTCCACATGCGGCGCAGTTCATTCCGGATGTCATGGCGAACAGTATTCCCCGGCCGTTCATGACGGTCTCGTCTAGGGTCGAAGTAGCGACTCGCTACTGAGGCCCGGTCGAAGTAGCGACTCGCTACTGAGGCCCAGGGTCAACGACCTCCCCAGGTACTACTTCTGTACTACGAATGGTTGGTTGCATACTCATGGTATCTTAACATGGTACATTACGCAACTGCTTCGTCTATGGAATGTAAGACAGGAATCCCTGCAGGCTGCGGCGGTGTGTGTGCACGCTGCAGGTGCGCAGCAGCCCAGTTCCTTGTTGACGTATGGGCATCATTCAATTGTGTGCCGTGTGTGTGTGTGCCCTTGTCCTGGCAGTTTTTCGGTCACATGGTTCCTGCCGGCCCGCCACCGCCACCTTCGCTTGACATTTCCAAAACGGACAAGGGTCTCTACTCATCGTCCATGTACGCCACGGGCGATGTTCCTGCCAAAGCAAGTCTAGTCGAACGGTACAACGACAATTTGAGTCTCTTGCTCACATACTGCGGCCTACTGAAAAGTGGTGCCAGGTTTAGTTTCTTGTATCGTGGCCTGCACATTTTTACGGGTCAGGTCACTGATGACTGCATGGGTCGTTGATACAAGAAATGCGATTGTGGTGTGCTGATGACTGATCCACTAGGACGGCCAAGCTATTACGCGTGTGAGCACGGCCGTAAAGTCCAAAACGGTTCCTGGACGCCTTAGTGCAGCAAGCGGTGCCGTAAATGAACGCATTGAGGCGCATCCCAACCCGTTACATGCCCGTTGCGGTGCGTTTCGGAACCTGCAACCCCTCAAGCCCTTACATCACTTGTTGCGGCCATCCCCTTGCCGTTGTCAAATGATCGACCGCCGTGCCTATGGTGTTCATACGTTATTCATCCTCATCATCATCATCATCATCATCATCATCGCAACTCATCATCATTTCATGTTACTCGTGCAAGTTCATCCTTTGATCTTGCCCTTCTTTACTACGGCATCAACCCACGACCAGCCTGGCAGCCACGCCGCAAGCTTTATGCCACTCAGTGGGACGCCGTGTACTCCATCCGACACACGACCACCAGCTCGGTCAACGTGAAGCGCTATACGCTTGGACATAGCCTGGCTTACGGGGGAGGGCGCTGCGTTGCAGAGTCTAGATCTAGGCTGTTACAGTGGGCTACATACAAGCGGATGTAGTGAACAACTAACAACCCAATGACAAGGACGCATCCCCCAGTTCACTCTGATGTGACGACCGTCACTCCTCATACGGAGGAGGTAGCAGTCCTGCCTCCCCGACTTACAGCGTGCCCCTGGGCATGCCCTCACTCACCGATCACCCCACATGGGGTGGGTTGATTATTCACATGCATTTCATTGCGACTGCCTTGGCCCGTCCTGATGGCGGGACGGTAGGCGGCGCTACGGAAGCGGTTAGACCATGTCACAGGCTGCTATGCATATGTACGATTCTGCTTGTACATTCCACGCATCCCACCGATACGAACTAGAGGGGCAAGGCATTATCCAAAGCTGTCGTGAACGCTGCACGCCAGACAGGCTAGAGAGGTCAGGGTCACTCCTGTACGACTTCCTCAGTTGCCATCCTTGTTTTGCCTCGCCTTCATCACGATGTGTAGGCCTTCGACGGTAACTTCAATACCTATACTCACAGCGGTAAAGGAGACACCAGCCCCTGGATCTCAGTCAGCCTCACCGCCGTCTACACGGTCACCAGCATTTTGATCACCAACCGGAGGACTGTTGTGCCGGGCGCCTACAGAACGCCGAGGTCCGTGTAGGCTATACGCCCATCACCGCCAACCCAGCCAACCTCGCCGCCAACGCTCTGTGCTGGAAGCAGACGGGAAGTCTCGGCCTGGGCGCTACTGTGGACGCCCCTTGCATCCAGCCACTCACAGGCACCTGGGTCACCCTGCAAAACATGAATTCGGCCGCTGATCAGTACTATTTGCACGTCAGCGAGCTACAGGTACGGCTGCGCCACTCAGCAAACTACAGATTGGGGTTTGGATGTGCATCTAGATGCATCTACGTGTGCCTATTGCAGACGCGGCGCAGTTCATTCCAGATGTCAGGGCATGCAATAGGGCAATACCCTTCGGCAGTTCATGACGGTCTCGGCTACGGTCTCGTCTAGGCACATGCCGAACACCTCGGTACTAGACGTACACATGATATCAGCTTACCTTGGAAGCTGCTCAGGCATCGCCCGAAAACTGAACCGCAAGGTCGTGGCTTCGGCGGTGTGTGTGTGTGTGTGTGCGCGCGGGTTCGCGTGTTTAGCCCCTGAACTTCATCCGCACACCCACCTATTGCATCCTGCCCGTACCTGCCCTGTGCCCCCGTTGTGCTTCTCCCCGACCCCACGCGTCCGCCGCGCCGCCTCGTTTCGCCTGGTGCCCGCAGGTCAGTACAGGTTTGGTGGTGGGACACGGGCCGCACTGCATGCACTAGCGTCCGGGTTCCGTTTTTTGTCCGTGTCCGTGTCGGTTGCGCGGGTTGCGCACTGCACTTCGCCTGCCATTTGCTTAGTTGTGCCGTGCGGCATGGGAGTTTCGGCCACCACCTCTCCCACACACGCAGCCCCTACTCTCACACACACCTCACTCAGCTTCCTTTCAGCTATACTCAGCCCGCCAGCGCTCTGTGTTTCCCACTTCTCCTACATGGGCCTTGCGACGTTGTACCGCCCGCCGCTTCGCCTCCCACGGCCATTCCCGCACCCTCCACTCGCACAGGTATGCGCGCTTCCCGGCATGCATTGCAGTATTCAGAACAGCGCTCTTCTTCTTCTAAGTGTGTGTGCGCGCGCGCGTGTTTATAAGAAAGGAAACCGTGAGAAGAACAAACGAATCCGACTGTACCGAAAGGCGCCAGCGAGGATCGACGGCGCAAAGTCCACACCAGCTGGCTGAGCGGAGGTTGGTGTGGGCGCGCATGTGTGTGTGAGAGAGAGGAGTGCGTTGCAAGTACCCCAGAAGGCAGATCGAACTTATGCAATGGCGTGTGTGCAACGCCCGTGATGCAGTTCTTCGGGCACATGGTCGGCGCCGCCCCACCCCCGCCCCCACCTCCACTTGACATTTCCAGAACGGACAACGCTCTCTACGGCTTTTCGTCCATGTACGCTCCAGGCGATGTTCCTGCCAAGGCAAGTCGTGTGATCATTGCAAATGTCAACTACAATAGTACCTTGTGTACCTTGTCTAGTTTGATGTTTATTGTGAGCAGGCTCGCAGCCCCACATGCTCTGCAGTGGGACGACGCGCACTCCGAAACATGACCATCAGCTCGACCAGATTGTAACGCGCCACACGCTTTGAAGTAGTCAGGCCCATGAAGAGTCTGCCCTGTAGAGCCGGTGTCTATGTGCAGTTGTGACATCTAAACAAGCACCCAGCAGTACACTAGACACGAGCAGATGAACAGCCAACAACCCAAACAATCACCAGTAAACTGGACCAGATGAATAGCCGACAGCCCCATGGCAAGGACACGTCCCGCTCATACGTCTCCCAGACCTCTATGATGTGGTAACCACCACGCTTCAAACAGAAGAGGATCTAGCAGTTCTGCCTACGCTGCGTCGCCAAGGCCTCCGAAGACTGCGGACCTGGCTGCCGTCGCCGGGCCCTGGGTAATGACGGTCCTCGACTTACGGCGTGCCCCTGGACATGCCCGCTATTAACAAGTTATCCCACGTCGGCGGGTGCCGGGTCCATGTATGTTACAAGCTGCTACCTGATACGAACCAGAGAGGTCAGGGTAGTTCATCCAGAGCTATCTTGCGAGTCTAGATCACATACGTGTATCCTTCAATGCGACTGCTGCACGCCAGATAGATCGCCGAACAAGGTCATGGTCGTTCCTCCATGGCCGCCTCAGTTGCCATCCTTGTTTTGATTGCCTCCATGTCGATGTGCAGGCATTCGATGGCAACCGTAATACCTTTTTCCACAGCGGTCGAGGAGATATCAGCCCCTGGATCTCAGTCAGCCTCACCACCGTCACCACCGTCTTCACGGTCGTCCGCATCTTGGTCACCAACCGGGCAGACTGCTGTTCCGGCCGCCTACAGAACGCCGAGGTCCGTGTAGGCTATACCGCCATATACGCCCAAACGCAGAACAACGCCAACCCAGCCAACCTCGCCGCCAACGCCCTGTGCTGGAAGCAGACGGAAAGCCTAGGCCTGGGCGCTACTGTGGACGCCTCTTGCATCCAGCCACGCTCAGGCACCTGGGTCACCCTGCAAAACATGAACTCTTTGGCAGCTGATCAGTACTATTTGCACGTCAGTGAACTGCAGGTACGGCCGCGCCACTGAGCAAACCTCAGGTTGGGGTTTGGGTGTGTATCTGCGTATGCTTACGCCACATGCGGCGCAGTTGATTCCGGAGCAAACCTCAGGTTGGGGTTTGGGTGTGTATCTGCGTGTGCTTACGCCACATGCGGCGCAGTTGATTCCGGATGTCACTAGGTCGTTCAATTAATCGCAATTGTTGACCTTTGTTGTCTTGGGTTGAAGAAGCGAAGCCCAGGCCGAACGACCTCTCAGCACTAGAAGCTCCGCACACATGATATGTACCTTAACTTCCACGCAGCAGCTCAGGCATCGGAAAGTGGGACTGTGAGCTCTGTACATGCTGAAGGCGCCTAGCAGCCTGGCTCCTTGAAGACTGGTGGGCATGATACGATTGTGTGTGTGCACTGCAGTTCTTCGGCCACCTGGTTTCTGCCAGCGCATTACCTCCGCCTTCGCTTGACATTTCTAAAACGGACAAGGCTCTCTACGCATCGTCCATGTACGATCCGGGCGATGTTCCTGCCAAGGTAAGTTGAGGGACCCCAGCAAATGCCCTACCAACTGCCTCACTGTGTAACTGGCGCTATTACGCGCCAGTTAGAGCTAACGGCTCCAGTCGCATGCGTAGCCAGACACGGCAGGACAGACCAACGGCGTCAAATCTGGCGGGGTAGGCGGTGTGGCCCAATGGAAGGCTGATGATCGATGCAAAGCTGGGCTAATGAAGTTGGTCGCAGTGCAAAGCAGCGCTGTAAGGATGGGGTAGATGGGGGACAGCGGGCGCAGCACAGTGTTTTTTTGGTGGAGCTATTCCACCCCGTGGAACTAGAACATGAATTCCGGCCGGTGGCAGGTGGAATACAAAATAATCCATAGGCCTGCCGGTGGAACGGCCGGGCACCGGCCGAAAATGGGTGTGCCAGATGGCTGGCTGGCCTTCGTACGGCGGTACGAGGCAAACCCCTTCAACCCCACCGACCCACCTGGCACCTGGCCACCTGCGGCCGGGTGACGTATCGACCATTATCTGTGTTGACTGAAAAAGGGCAGTGAAACGTGCTTGGCGCATACAATATTCAGGTGATTCCAAGCCTCTCCACGTCCTGTCAGTTAGCCGTTCCTCTAAGAAGGGGTTTCAACGCAATACAATGCAGCCCTTGAACAAGCCTGCAACGGCGTCTCAGGGCAAGCAGCGAACCATTGGCGGCTGCCTTGAGGCACTAGGGAGACCGTAGCAATTCCCGAAAAGCGTGGCAGAGGGCGCCCCCGTAAGGAGCGGCCCGAAGCTGTGGACGGTCCGGGGGGGCTGCAGCCCCCCCAAGAACCCCGCCTCGGCAGGTGTGGCCGCTTCGCGGCCGGTGGAACTGGAAAGCATTTATGCCGGTGGCTGTATTCCACCGAAGGAACAGGGAAGGTAAATCGTGAAAACAAACACCGGCGCAGCACAATAGATGTCTGCCGCAAGTCAGCGTGGTGTATCGGGCCTTGATTCACTTGAGGGGCGGGCCATCGGGCAGGCGGGGATCGGGGAGTTGGGCCAGAACAGCTTGGGCAACTGGACAGTCCACACGAGGCTTGAAATAGATGATTGTCGGTGGTACGGGGGGGGCAAAGCAACATTAGTGTGACCTCTAGTTTCTGTGGCCTGATCATTTGCTCCCTGCTCAAAAGCGTGTGCGGGTACCCGCCTGCTGAGAGAGAAGTGTCAGTTTCTTGGAGGCGGGACGGTGGCCTGAGCTTTCAAGCCGTGCAGTGGGACGCCGACTCCGACACGCGACCACCACCTCGACCGATTTGTCAAGCGCCGCACGCTTGCACGTAGCCTGGAATAAGGGGGGTGGGGCTTCCTTGCAGAGCATGGATCTAGTTATCTTAACAAGTACCCCCCAAAGGTCCGAGTTGGCCGGGGTTCATAGTGCTAGTGTCATTGGGGACATCGCTATGGATCGAGAGGTTGCAGGTTCGAATCCTCGAACCCGCAACTTTCTACCTGCGGGGGGAAAGGCCGACCTGGGCATAGTCGACCGCCCTTTGAGACGGGGGCTATGCTGCCAGCCAGGCGGAGCGAGTAGGAGGGGCGGAGCATGCCCGTAGCCGGCGGATCAAGCCGAACATGCCGGCGCCATGACCGAGCGCATGGAGAAAGGATGGTGCCAGGCGGAATTGTAAAGCCGCAGAGCCCTGCTGAACGGCTCATCACCTCTGGTCCCTTAACACACGCGGGTATGACCCAAGCGTAACGTTTCCCCTTTTTTGTCCTAACAAGTGCTAGCGGACTACATACAATCGGATGTACATCTACTACATGTAGTAAACAACCGACAATGGCAAGACACGTCCCGCATGCAAAAAAACCTGTTGTGGCAACGGCCGTCACTCTTCATACGGAGGAGATAGCAGTCCTGCCTCCCAGACGTATTGTGTCCCTGGGCATGCCCTCACTTGCCGATCATCCCACTTGCCGATCATCCCACATGGGGTCGATCCGTGTGTCTTTTAATAAGACTGCATGCCTTGGCCAGCGTCCTGATGGCGAGACTGTCAGCAGCGTCACGGAAGCGGTTACACCATGTCACAGGCTGCTATACACATGATTCTGCTTATTCTGCTGACATGCTACGCTAGGCTACAGGCACCGCCCTCTGCGCCTACCCGCCAACACGAACTAGAGGGGCAAGGCATTATCCAAAGCTGTCGTGAACGCTGCACGCCAGACAGGCTAGAGAGGTCAGGGTCACTCCTGTACGACTACCTCAGTTGCCATCCTTGTTTTGCCTCGCCTTCATCACGATGTGTAGGCCTTCGACGGCATCTTCAATACTTATACTCACAGCGGTAAAGGAGATACCAGCCCCTGGATCTCAGTCAGCCTCACCGCCGTCTACACGGTCACCAGCATTTTGATCACCAACCGGGAGGACTGTTGTGCCGGGCGCCTACAGAACGCCGAGGTCCGTGTAGGCTATACGCCCATCACCGCCAACCCAGCCAACCTCGCCGCCAACGCTCTGTGCTGGAAGCAGGCGGGAAGACTCGGCCTGGGCGCTACTGTGGACGCCCCTTGCATCCAGCCACGCTCAGGCACCTGGGTCACCCTGCAAAACATGAATTCTTTGGCCGCTGATCAGTACTACTTGCACGTTAGCGAGCTACAGGTACGACCGCACCGACCACTCAGATGCACATCCAAACCCCAAAATGTGGTTTGCTAAGTGTGGGTATTCCACATGCGGCGCAGTTCGTTCATTCCGGATGTCATGGCGTGCAATACGCTTCGGCGCTTCATGACGGTCTTGTTGTGACCCGGTCCGAAAGTCCTCCCTCGGTACCACTTCTGTTTGCAGAATAGTTAGAACTGAGCATGACAGGGGGCCTTGTTCCCAGAAAACTTGGGTCTTTGTGGAAACAATGCACGCTGTGGTGCGTTTGGTGTTCAAAGCCAAGGCCATCCTAGTAGGATGGCCGCACCCAGTGGGCCTTGGCCTTGAAGCCGCAGCCGAGGCCGAAACCCACAGCCGCACGTATGATGGTGCTTCTCACCACCCGTCATCGCCCCTTCCCCTGCCCCCCCCCCCCCGAGGGGGAGGGGAACCGGCCCGGCATTGCAGCCCAAAGTTGGTGGTGTAATGGCGCGACGTAATCGGGCGTGGATGACAACCAGTTACGTTCTTGAAGTGTGACCGCTCTGGTGCATTTGCAGGTCCCCTGGACCGGCCGGCTTTGTTCTTTGCCCTGTCTTTACCCTGCCGTGCGCAACGTGCCCGCGGCAATGACAGCATCAAGCAAGGCGCGGGAAGGAGTAGCGTAGGCCCTCCTCCCCTGGAACCTCGCCCCTGAGGGGGAGGGGAACCGACCGCGCATGGTTTGTCGTGATTGTGATTAATCACTGTATTCGCAATATGGCGAACCATTGTTAAGCGAGGTGAGGATGCATGTAACAGGATGGAACCAGTACTGGACCGTTCGTTACATGTGATGGCGGGAACGACCTTCCAGCACCACCTCATAGTACTCATAGGCAATACGTAAGACGACTCTTTGAGAGGAGGAGGAAAGAATGAGGGACCGCATCATCGGGCAGGCAGGCTGACGACCGGTCGTTACTTCCCCAAAGTGTGACCGCGTTAGTGCGTTTGCCGTTCCCTGGAATTGGCACAAAGCTCAAAACCCCCGGGTTTTTGGGCCCCATGGGCTGGTTGGTTCCATACTCATGATACATCAACTTGCAACGCTAGGCAGCGGAAAGCGGGACTGTAGGCCCTGCTGGCTGCGGCGGGGTGTGTGCAGGCGGCCGTCAGTACTGACCTAGCAGCGCAGCTCCTTGAAGGCTGATGGGCATGAGATGACTGCGTTTAGTGCATGTGCATGATCGCATGCAGATGGTTTCTCGCTTTGATGCGCTCATGCGGCCAAGGTATTGCCCGCGCTGATTTGACTGCGTGTTGCATGCATTTACTTATCTTCGTTCGGTATGTTATCTTCGTTCTTTCCCTGTCCGATTTCCTTTCACCTTTGTCTTTTCGCGGGTGGCCCGGTTGCCTCACAGGGCCCTTGCGCCCCCACGTAACGAACCTATCTACTACTACCCTGTGTGTGCACTGCCCATGATACAGTTCTTCGGTTACAGGGTTGGCGTCGCCCCGCCACCCCCGCCTTTGATGAACATTTCAAAGACGTACAAGGCTCTCTACGCATCGTCCATGTACGATCTGAGCGACGTTGCTGCCAAGGCAAGTCGTGGGTGTATTACAAACCCTCATCAGTTGGTGTCCTCTATCTACCTTGATGTTCACCGCGCACTGAAAAGTGCATCCAGTTTTAGTTAGTTCAGGTGCGATTCGGTGGCCTCTGCAATATGATGGGTCTGGTCGCCGGTAAATGCATGCGCCATTGGTATAGGCTGATGTTGCGGTACGCTAACGACTGAGCCATGATGATGGCCAAGCAGCAAAGCGTTTACTTCTCGCTCGTGAGGATGGCACCCGGCCTGCAACTGCTCCGGACGCCCGCGGCCGCCCCTACTTGAACCCCTTGGGGTTGGCCGTTCCCCAGTGTGCCACCGGTGCTACTACGCTATGCCACAGGCTGCTGCCTATGCTGCCCGATACACATAGCCCTAAGACGCATGTGGTATCAAATGTTCTAAAGCGTGCTCGAAACGGTAACAGGGTTCTTGCGGGACTACCAATTTCAAACCATCTGGTGCCCGCATTGTTTGATTAGTAGATAATCCTTGATGGTACCCCTTGGTCTCGAATCCTAGTACCAGCTTTGGTTTGGTTGACATTCCTTGTTGGTGTGCGGAAGAGAACTCGTGGCTTGGGAATTTGCGGGTGAAGATCCATGTCCTATAGTGCCATAGCTAGTGATAAGGGCTGTGTGTGTGCGGGTCATGAACTACTTTGAACCTCCGTGTTCCGTATCAGGTAGCAGCCTGTAACAATAATAATCCATACGCAACGGTCAGACCGGCGTGTGTTTTAGCTGCCGGGTCGCACGAGCATGTCCGTGAGATTACCGGTTCTTAACGTCTGCAGCAAGGGGGCTGCGCCTGATGACAGACAGCAACCACCAACAGACGTGCCAGAAATCTCTTTGACCCCTAGGGGGATCGAACCCGAGACCTCTCGCATACAAGCCACCTCCACGATTGCTAAGTCGTGGCAAGGCCTCGTCCAGTTTTTCCTTCCACTGGAGGGAGATATCAGCCTGTAGTTATTGCTGTAACGCAGCTCACCTAAGTTGAGCGCAAGCTTAGCATACATCTCACCTTGAGTGTGAGGCTAAGTCTGGCCACTCTAGCTACCCCAAGCTTGCCATACATCTCACCTTGAGTGTGAGGCTAAGTCTGCCCACTCTACCCCAAGCTTGCCAAAACAACACAACACGTGTAGGACCAGAGGGTGCCGACGGTACAATACATGATGGGCACAACAGCTAGCATCATTCGAAAGCGTTATGTTTAGACCAGCACAGAACACTGCGGCACGGTGCCTCACGCTTCATAACCAGGCTATTCCGGAAGCGAAGCAGGAGGGTTGCCTAATGATGGATAGCGCAGTGGTGGCTTAGAGAGCTCCACGTAACATAAACGATTTGTTGGACGTTCAGCCCCTGTTTCGGACCAAGTATGAAACACCACTGCTCAGTACCCATGGAGTCCTTCATCGCCTCATCGCAGGTAGTCACTAAACGATCAGGAGCCCAGAGCCCTCCGGTGCTATTGAGGCTAGTTGTACGTAGACGCTCATGCTGGCCCCTTTGGCGCCCGTCGCTGTGGCGTGTGGGTGCCAGCAGCTCCCTCAAGCCCTTGTGCACGTCCCGTTTCATTTGTGTGTGGCTGGCTTCATTGGCTCGTTTCTCTTCGTTCGGCGCCCGGCTGCCACTGGCAAATGACCAAGCAACCGCCGTTTCAGTGTGGCCATAAGGCAACCTGCCGTTCGAAGTGGGCTCGTTATTTGATTGGACGGAGGTGGCGTAATGTCGGCTGCGGGTGAGACGTCCATCCACCCACGAACGCGAACTGAAACAGAAAGGAAAGGTTACACACGAGCACGGAACAGAGGGCGGGGCGATACAGCTGGATTATGAGCGGTATCGAATTTGAAAAAAGGGGAAACGTGACGCTTGGGTCATACCCGCGTGTGTTAGGGGCCAAAGGTGATGAGCCGTTCAGCAGGGCTCTGCGGCTTTACAATTCCGCCTGGCACCATCCTTTCTCCATGCTCTCGGTCATGACGCCGCCATGTTCGGCTTGGTCCGGCTACGGGCATGCTCCGCTCCGCCTACTCGCTCCGCCTGGTTGGAAGCATAGCCCCCGCCTCAAAGGGTGGTCGACTATGCCCAGGTCGGCATTTCCCCCCGCAGGTAGAAAGTTGCGGGTCCGAGGATTCGAACCGCACCCTCCCGATCCATAGCGATGTCACTAATGACACGGGCACTATGTACCCCGGCCAACTCGGACCTTTGGGGGGAATCGAATCGGAATAATGGAGGCCCTCAGGCAATGGCATGGATGTTCTTTTACGGCAGCCTTTGTTGCCATCCATGTTTGCCTTGCCTCCATTACGAGTTGCAGGCCTTCGACGGCGACATCAATACCTTTTTTCACAGCGGTGCACATGATGTACAGCCCTGGATCTCCGTCAGCCTCATCGCCGTCTACACGGTAACCAGCGTTTCGATCACCAACCGGGCAGACTGCTGTGCCGAGCGCCTACAAAACGCCGAGGTCCGCGTAGGCTACACGCCCATCACCTCCGAGTCGCTCATCTTTCCACTGATATTTGCTCGTGATCCAAACCCCCTCGCCGCCAACGCCCTGTGCTGGAAACAGTCGAACAGCCTTGCCCTTGGCGCAACCGTGAAGCCCTCATGCGCCCAGCCACTCACAGGCACCTGGATCACTCTGCAGAACATGAATTATTGGGCCGGTCAGCCTATCCAGTCCGATCAGTACTATTTGCACGTGAGCGAGCTACAGGTACGGCTGCGCCACTCCACGAACACTAGGTTGGGATTTGGGTGCATGTCTACGGGTCCTTGTTTCAGATGCGGCGCACATCATTTCGGATGCCAGGGTGTGAAGTACTCCCCGGCGATTCATAACGTGTTATCGTACGATTTTGAGTTAAGTCGAATAATAATGATAATAGTACGCAAGGGTAACCTCGCGTCGATTAAGGGGGCTGGGTACGCTGGGCCTCGTTCCCGTAGTGCGGGAGCAAGGCCTTACGAGTTACCCAACCACCGCCATCCGCCAAAAGTAGGGGGGGGGGTCCCACACGGGCCCGCCCCCCAGGCTTGCCTAACCAGGGGGTCCGACGAGTTAAGTCGAAGTAGCGAGGCCCAGGCCGAACGATATCCCTGGGTGCTACAAGTTCCGAACGCATGATATCTTACCTCGCACGCAGCTGCTCACGCTTCGGAAAGCGGGACCGCTGGCTGCAGCGGTGTGTGCACACGTGGCCGGTACCTAGCAGCCCACTTCTATGAAGAATGATGGGCACGATGCGACTGGGTCCCCCCCACAAAACGTGTTTTCTTTGGCTCTGGACGCTGGAGATTGCTATTTGCACACTAGCGAAGTACAGGTGACGGCTGCTGGGGGCTGGACGTGCATCTACGTGGCGCTTTTTTAGATGTAGCGCAGTTCATGCCGATCAGGGCGCGCAATAGTCCTCGGTGGTTTGCGATGGACTCCTCTTTGTTCAAAGTAGCAAACCACAGGTTGAACGGCCTTGCGCGGTACTACTGCCAGGTGCTGGCTGGTGCCATTTGCATGTCAGTAGTAGGTTGGTTACATGGGGGCAGTATGGTCGAGCCACCCACGAACGCATAGAGCGAAAGGAAAACAGATAGCAATGGTAACTTGCCGCTCACGCAGCTGCTCTGAGTCTCTAAGTTGGAACGATTGGCTTCCTTCAGCCCTGCTGGCTGCGGTGTGTGGTGTATGCTGCGTGCCGGTACCCAGCAAAAAGGATCTTCGCAGGCCAATGCGCTGTGTACGGATGGTACGGATGCGTGTGTGTCTGTGTGTGCATGGCTCATCGTACAGTTCTTTGGCTACATGTCCGGCGCCGCCCCGCCACCGCCTCCACGACCACGTGCATCCTGGCCTGGTATGGTTTGTGCGAACACATCCCAGGGAGGGTGCAACGCGTTTCCGCAGTGAACGCACACTTGTGCATCTGCCTCACCCCTCTCCTGCCTTGGGCAGTAGAACCCATTCCCCTTGTATGTGGGATTATCCAGGGCCTTCCGGTAGGTCCCGGGGCCTCGCCCTAGTACCTCAGGTCCTTTACTTAGCCATGAAGCACCTGCATCAAGCCACTGTTGTCACAACTATCCGTTCACCTGATCTAGGCATCACCGTCGAATGCGTGTACGCTCCCATAGCAAAATGCACTGCACCGTGGTCAGCCTCTTTGCCTTTGTTAACAGAGCTTCTGCGCGTGCATCCATGCGCGATTTGTGTGCAGGCTGCTCCACAAACGGCTATTCGCATCACGACGGGCTGGAACGTGGTCAGCCTCTTTGCCTTTGTTAACAGAGCTTCTGCGCGTGCATCCATGCGCGATTTGTGTGCAGGCTGCTCCACAAACGGCTATTCGCACCACGACGGGCTCCAGCCCAACAGTCCAGCGATCGACTGGATGATCAACGTGTTTGATGACACGCCCCTGAGTGAGCTGTCGTTGTTGGGCACGCATGACACAATGGCGTCGAAGGCTTTAAGCCGATACCTGTTTGTAGACCTGGTCGGGTCGGCCGCAACCGCCTTCAGCGGTGACATCACGCGTACACAGTCCATGGACCTTGCCGACCAGCTGGCGTCAGGGGTCCGTGTCCTGGACGTGCGGCTGGGAGCGGTCAACGGATGGTTTTGGACGTACCACGGCGTGGCATTCCTGGGCGAGTCGTTTTATAGCGTCCTCGAAACGGTGACAGGGTTCTTGCAGGATTACCCATCCGAAACCGTCTTAATACGAACCGGCGACCACAGGGCAGATGACTATGAGAATATCTTCCGGAAATACTGGAATTCCCCACGGTAAGACACATGTTATGTTACAAATCGCTACCCGATACGAACCAGAGCGGTCAGGGTACTTCATCCAGAGCATCTTGCGAGTATAGATCAACCAGTGCACGAAACGAACCCCAACCCAGCAATAGCACGTGCATCAGACGTGATGATGAATGTCTCAAGTGCACGAACTCAGCACGAGCACGCGGATGAGACGTGTTCATGAATGTCTCGATATCTTGCGCAAAGTCCAAACGTGCCTAAAATGTATCACGCATGACGTCGAGGGCGTTCCAAGCCGACGTGCCGATCATTTGCTTGCATCATTCCGCCCTGGGCCGTGATGTCATCACGGCATGCATAGAGAACACATGTGTGGCCACCCTGACGACCGCTCTGGAGTTCGCTAACAAGGTGAAACACAACATTGGTGGTTTTGTTGAGTGCACCCAAGGGCTTCGTACCTAGGTGCTTTTCCCGCATATAAAGGTGCGGCGCCGGCCAGTTAAGATCCGCCTGGCCCCCTCGGCACTCATAACTGCCTGCACTTGCCAGACCCTCCAACCAGCTGCGAAACGGCACAGTGTCAAGTCCTCGAACATCAAGATCTCCAGGAAGGCAGTGGTGGTACCCGCCAACTGAAGACGGGACTGCCTTATCCAGGGTTTTACTGGCGGCCGGGGAGTTGTGGTTTGTATGCAATTGGTGAATGGCAGCAGTCTGTAACGTGCCACTGGCATGGATTATGATGTAATGGATAACACTGTTATCCGTGGACTCTCCCCCGTCCCCTTCCTGCAGTTTCAGCTCCTTCTTCTGGAAAGGTTTCAACACCACCAGTAACCCCATCCTGAAAGACATCCGCGGAAAGATTGTCATCCTGCAGGACATGCCATCTAACGTGGCCGGCACGTACGGTATCCCCTATAGCAGCCTCAACCAGCAAGATGACTACTCGTTCAGCACAAATTGGTACCTTAAAGACAAGTGGAGTAAAATAACTGCCAAGCTTGCTGAGGCATCCTCGGGCAACCCATCAACCATTTACATCAACTTCCTCAGCGGATCAGGCGGCTCATTTCCGTACTTCGTGGCCAGTGGCAAATCATCACCAGGTATTCATACACATGGCGGGGAAGGGGGACGGCAGGAGCAGGCAAGGGAATGCGCAAGGGCCGGGGCGGTCTGTGTTGCCGGCAGTCATGCTAGTCATGCTGCACGTTCAGCAGCAGTGTTTGTACTGTACCGGCTACAGTCTTGTACGTTATGTTATGTTACAGGCTGCTACCCGATACGAGCCATAACGGTCAGGGTAGGTCTGGAAAGGTGCACACAGGCTAGCAAGCGCGAGGTCACAGCATATGACCAACACCACCACGACACAACTGCAACCAAACAGCCGACATAGTATGCGTGTACAGGCAGGTACGGGGACTGTACAGCGCCACACAGAGCAGTTCAGGAGAAGTCATAAAACACGTCCTTGCCGTCCTTTAAGTACAGGATCTCCGCGCCTTTCCGCCAGCGCGGCTTGTAGCCCTTCCCCATGAGCTCCTGAAATACAGGCTGCCGGAGCTTGCGCATGCGCACGCCCTCAGCAGTGAGATAAGGTGCCACGGTGATGCCAAAGTTGACAGCCAGCTTCTCAGCAAAGCCCTTGAAGTGCTCCAAGTCATCCAAACAAAAAGACATAGCCAAGCTCAACTTATCATTGCCTTTGTGCACATTGTCCGGGTCACGGGCTTCTGGCACGTCCTCAAAAGTGCAGCGCTCAGCGACATCCGTTGGCACACCAGAAACCACCAGACACGAACGCAGGCGGCTCTGCAGGCTCTGGCCGGTGAGGCTGCCCGGCAGCTCCGCCTTGTCCACGTTGCGAAGCATGTACTTGTTGGGGACCACAAGCCCGCTGGGTTCAGCCACGGAGCCTGCCTGGTTTGCTTGCGCTGCTTGCGGAGCAGGAGGGGCCGTTTCCCTGTCCGCTTGCAGCTTCTTCAACGCTGTGACCCTCTCCGTCAGCTGCTTTATGGTCGCTTCCAGTGCTGCCATACGTTCTGCATTTCCCAGTGGCTTTGCTGCGCCTTTTACTGGTGCCGAAGGCGAGGCGGGCGAGCCACGGCCAGTACCCCAGCGCAATGCCATCCATCAGCGCGTTGTGTTGAGCTGTGTTGAGGCTTGTGGTGCTTTTGTTGGGTTGTGTTGTTGTTGCAGGTGGTGTTTCGTTGTGTTGCGCGGTGTAGGGCCGCGTTCGGGTTGTGTTGTGTTGCGTTGTGTTGTAGAACAGTAGCCTCACACCATCGGAACGAGAGAGCCGTGTGATAGAATCCTTCGGAATGGCACCCCGATCGCAATCAGAGACAGGCGAAGGATGCAAGAGGCTGGCCGGCGTTTCATTCGAAGGCTTGCTGCGTTGGTAATCATTGACTCAAAACACGTCTTGCAGTATTCCGAGACGTCCTTAGCAAGGTCGACCCGCCAAAACACGATTGATCACGTCAGTGGCCGGCGTACATACGAACCATCGTGATCTTCTCAAAGAACATCCACACGAAGTGCCATAGTTAGGCACCATAACCATGACCTTGCCGTTGAGGCGGAGAATGGAGGCATCACTGATGTTATGTTATCAGTGTTACAGGCTGCTACCCGATACGAACCAGAGAGGTCAGGGTAGTTCATTCAAAGCTATTTTTCGAGCGTATATCAACCGGTGCACAAACTCAGCAAGTGCGCGGGGATCAGACGCATTCATGAACGTCTCCATGTTTTGCTCAAAGTCCAGGCGCGTCCGAAAGATATCACGCAACGTATTGTACTGAGGGCACTCTAGCGCAACGTGCCGTTCATCTTCTTGTTGTTCTCCACGGCAGAGAGGGCAGACCCTTTCGCTGCGCGGCCTGCCACGATTACGATCCACCTCGAAATCGTCACACAACCTAAAGCCCATCAACGCCGACATCAGGTGCGAATACGGTACGTACGTGGACGTGAGGGGCAACCACTCCAAACGCCCAGACTCGTCAACTGGAGAAACACCCATGTAGGCAGAGTAGTGGACACACATTTTAGGTGCGTCACCATCATATGTACACGGGTCAGCAACTCCCAGGTCTGGGTGCTGCCAATCCACCAGCAGATTGTCTCGCAACCGATCAAGCAAATCACCGACGTTCAGCTCAAGCGACGCATAATCCGCGACTTGCCCTAAGGTAGAGGCCATGTCTGGCCGCTCTACCCCGAGCTTGTCTAAAAACACCAACACGTAATGCGCCCCACAACTAGTATCTCCCTCAAGAGCCATCGCAAGATCGGCTCGGAACACTTTATGACACAGCGCCTCGCGCTTACTGACCAGGCTATTCCAAACGCGAATCACCAGGGCTGCCCAGTGGTACTGCAGTGGCATCTGGGAAAGCTCCATGTACAGCAAGCGGTTCGCTGGACGCTTAGCTCCTACAACGGATTGCATAAAATGACGCTGCTCGGCAACCATGGCGTCTTTCATTGCCTGATCAAAATCAGCCACCAAACGATCAGGCCCCCACACCTGCGCGCCAAAGGATAGCACAGAGCGGACGCAGGTGTTGTAGCATAGCATAACAGTACGTGGGACGTGCAACCGGCATGCCTTTAGCTTGCTGCGCAGGGCACCGGCAGCGCGTTTCCCTGCCACCAGGAGCTCATTGACACAATCACGAAACTGCCGTGTTCCCGACGCACCGTAATACAGCCCAAGATAACGCGCACGCTTGGGGGGCATCAGTTGCACGCCGTTGTAAAAGACGGGCTTTGCCGCCCGTCGCCTACGCTGGACCGAAGCGCTGGGATGTAGCACTAGTAACTCACACTTAGGCACGTTTCACGGTCATGCCAGTCGCATCACAGAACTCATGAATCACAAAGAATAGTTCATGCGCGCCGCTGATGTGGCAAACAGGTTGATATCATCAGCATACAACAAGTTAGACAGCCAGGTGCTTGCATCAACTGATGGGGCGTCATGCTTGTGCGTAACTGAGGACGGCAGCTGCCGATCACGTGCCTCGATACATTCAGCAAGCATCTCAATAAGAAAACCCCAAAAGAACCGGACTAGGCCCGTCTCCTTGCTTGACGCCCTGCTCGCACGGGAAAGGCTCGCTAAGATGCCCGTTGACTTTGACACGCATCAGAACCCGCCTATACGACGCGTGCAGCGCAGCCAGCATCTGGCCGTGTATTCCTCGCTCGCGCATACGGGTCCACAGCACACTGCGCAGCACGCAATCAAACGCCTTCTCAAAGTCAATTTGGCAGATATACAGTGGCACCCGTTTCCGGGCGTGAGAGGCAATAAGATGTCGCATCACAAACTGATTATGAACAGGGCCTAGTCCTGGCATAAACCCACCCTGAGTGATATGACGGCGCTCAGGCTGTGTGCCCCATTGATTCAGCCGCCGCATCAGGATGTACTAGAAGCATTTAGCAAGGACACCACCAACCGCTATGCCTTGATAACTGTGAGTGGCATCTCCCGTTTTAAACACAGGTGTGAGCGTGCTATAGTCAAACTGCTCAGGCACATCGAGGGTACTACACATGTGCTCCAACAGTGCATACACCACTGGGGCTAACACATTCCCCTGAGGCTGTCCCCAACAGTGCATGCACCACTGGGGCTAACACATTCCCCTGAGGCTGTCCCTTTTCATCTAACAGACGCGCATATTTGTAGCATTCACCAGGTACACGATCAGGACCACTAGACTTGTAATTCTTAAGGCTACTAAGTGCAGCTTCAACTTCGGCGAGCTCGAACGGGCGATTGAGCTCTGTTGCTGCCGCCTGCCTTGCATGACACGCTGCAGCTGTGCTCCACGCCGGATCCGTTGTATCACCAACATCATTGATACTATTCAAAATGCGATTGACACGCTCAGACAGCACGGACGGGTCGGCAACACCGGCGTTGAGCAAACGATCAAAGTACGCACGCCAGCTATCAGCATCATCGATGGGACACGCTTGGGCAACGTGCCCGCTTATCTTGCGCCACAGCGCCCGCGGGTCAGTGCAGCAGCGCTCCAGGAACTGTATCATCTCACGATCCTGAAAAGCACGCTTGGCGGCACGCTTGGCTCGGTTGTAGACACTTCGCTGCATGCGGAACCGCACTAGATCCGCACCAACAAGCCGGCCATCTACCAAATGGGCCTCCTGTTTTATGGCCAGCAGAGCTAACCTAGCCGCCTCACAGTCATCATTCCACCATGGCATGTCCGTCTGCTTCGGCGCGACTGCGCTACCACGCACACCAAAGACGTCAACAAAACAATCATACAGTTGCGTTCCTATCTCATTGACAGCCTGAGTGCTGGTGAGCGTGCCATCATGCAAACCTTCCATAATCGTGTCGAGTTGAGCATGCAAAGGACTGCTATCGTCTGCAAACCTGAGTGCGTACTCATGCCAACGCTGCACGTCAAAAACAGGTTGGGGCCGCCGCTTGGTAGTGGCCGCCGCCTGCTATTCACACAGTACATCAAGGGTGGCGCTGACAGCACAGTGGTCGAAGCCTAATACCTGTTCGCAGACACGCATGCGCACGCAACGACGATAGAGAGCAGCTGAAGAAACCAACAGGTCTATCATGCTACCCCCTCCCTCCTCGAGGGGGAAGGTGAGTGTAGTGAGTGCGCCACACTCATCACCAGGCACGCGGCCGTTCAGAATCAAAAAAATTAAAAGCTCAGAAGCCTTGCAGACATCAACTAGTGCGCGCCCAAAGGGATTGGAGACATGGTCACACGATGCGCGCGCCGGCATACCAGCGTATGCAGATACGTCGCACAATGCAATGCCTAGCTCTTGCCCAAGACTCGCCAGATAGTCCAGATCTGGTACGTCCGATATGCTGCTGACACGTGCATTAAAATCCCCTGCAAGCAAAACCTCATCAACATCTGTATGTATGTCGTGCTGCATGCCTAACAAGTGCCCACGAATGGTATCATCTGCAACCGCCTGTGGCGCCTTTACGGGCGCCCCAGCGGACTGATACTGCATAGATCCCGCTGGCGAGAAATAGCCTGCACCGATCAGCAGGTTCTTGCCGTTTAAGGCAAGCGACGCGCGGTCGATCCGCACTCATACACTTTCGCACCCATGCATGGTGCTGTCGGCCTGCACCGCGCGTGCATGCATGGCGAGTGACTCCCGTACGTACACAGCAACACCACCTAGCACGCCCTGGCGATGGCAAAAGAAAGCGCGATAGCCGTCAGCGGCGAATGCAATCTCGTCATTCCTATTGTGCGTGTGCGTTTCTGTGGCCACTATCACATCATGCTCGGCCCACAGGCTGCGCGTGCACGCGCCAAAACGCGCGTCGCGCAGGCCCCTGACGTTCCATAGTAAGAAAGAAAGTTGACCCCTCTGGTTCGCGCCCCACTAAGCGCTGCTGAAGTCATAGAGAACGCGCTTGCCTTGCGCACCGTCGATCTGGATGTCCACGCCGTTTCGCCAGCCCGGGTGCTTGCCCTCGTCACGCAGCCGTTTGAACACGGGGCCGCGCGCCCGCTTGAGCTGCAGGCCCTCCTCGGTGAGGTAGTCCCACAATGAGTAGTTGAACTGCTCCCTAAGCGAGCGCGCCGCACGTACCATGAGCCGGTGCAGGTCGACGCTCTCCCTGGCGTGTATCTCGAACACCTTGATGGCGGGCGGTGCCGCGCCACCTTGTTGGGCCCGAGCACTGGGCTTGCGCGCCGTTTGATGACTCTAAACAAGTTTGTGAAGTCGGGTCGCCAAGACAGGAATGTGTGGGGGCATGTTGTACGCCTTGAAAGGCAGCTTCCTGCTAAGATCCCCAGTCCAATTGGGTTGGGATTGACGAGGCTTGCGAAGAGTAGGCGCCGGACAAAACGCCTAAACAACTGGCGACGCCTGGTAAGCGACACAGTTACGTTGGGTCTGGCCGTGCGAACTGTTGCAAAAGCCATAGCATATGGAGCGAACGGCGGCTGCGTCATGTACATGGACGCTGAAAAGGACGCCGAGCATTCCGAATTCAACATGGGCACCCGCCTGCCCGCGTGGCTGCTGCCGGGCCTACCCGCCGAGGAGGTGCGGCGTCACAGGCCTGCGGACATTCCACTCATTCCCACCCTGATGCGGGCGGACTGCATAGACGACGAGTACGACGGCCCCCCGCCTGATGAACGTCACAAAACACACCATCCACCTGCTTGAAATTGGGTACGGATCGGACACAAGGAATGCGGAAAAGACACATGGAAAGGCCCAGCAACACACCCACCTGGTCGAACTCCTCAAGAGGCCGGTTGGCGGGTACGGTACACACCACAGAGTGCAATTGCACTGGGCATGTGCGTTGCCGTTGGGCCACACTTAGCCCCATTGCTGCGCAATCTTGGGGTGGAGCACCCCGCGGCCTGCCGCTGTGCCGCCAAGCTGCATGAGCATGCGGTCATGTCTGGGCACACCATTGTGAAACTCCGGTGGCACCTGGAGCGCATCACCGCAGGGGCATCGCCACCCGCACTTCGCACCGGGGATGGCCCAGGTAGAGCCCGCCGTGGCAAGCGGCGGCGCCCAAGGGACACCAGTTCGGCTCCCCCCCCCCTCTTTGGTTGCCCCGGTGGCTGTTTAATTCGTAAGGCTGCCCCAAGGTAGCCCATCGTGCCCCTTAACGCATGCGGGTGTGACCCAGCGTATTATTATCATTGTTGTTATTCCGTTCAATAAAACAGCTTTGGGCACCATGCCAATCTATGTGGTACCACAGTGTCCGCAGGTCTCTACCAGTAGCCTGCTTCACCACATCGTGTTGGCAGTTTCTATCTCAGGCGCAGTGATTAAGCAGCTATGTGCACAACGTGCATTCCCTGCCTGCCTGCCTGCCTGCGTGAATGCCTGCCGTCCGGCAATCGCAGGAACATGCGATCCACAGTTGTGGTGCACCTGGGGGCCCAACTGCATCCCGGAGTTCTATGGTTCCATTCTAAATACGAAGACCTTTAAGGGCACAAATATGCTCTTGTACGACTGGGATGGCTGGAAGGCACAGCCGAGGTGGGCAGTCTAAAGGGTCTGGATGCGTGTCGACTGGCCCAGCATGCACTCACAAGACGTGCCGCTTCACAAAGGCGGCGGTGACTATCTGCACACTCCCTTACTTTTGGGTGTGGGGTAGCTAATGGTGCCACCATACCTATCATGTACCGCAGGCCCCCTCCAATGCTACATACGCATGCTCAGACAGGCAGCTTTGTTCGCTGGCTTGCCACACACAGTGCGGCCTGTCGATGCTCAGCTCATATCTGTTCGAGTGAATATCGTTTGCTATGTTATGTTACAAGCTGCTGCCCAATACGAACCAGAGAGATCAGGGTAGTTCAGACAGAGCGAGTGTACATCAATCGGTGTAACATTTCAGCAATAATTCGCTGACCCGTGGCATTCCAAACCGGTCTGGATGGGTTGGAGTGAATACCCAACCCAGACAGTCGAACCCAGAACAGCATAAAACTCATAGCTTCTTGATAGAATTATGTTGTGCTAAAAGAACCGCTGGATAGCTCTTGTGATACTGCATAGGACTGTCATGACAGTTCGGTCATATTGATGCGTGATTGGGTCTGTTTATGCAATCACATCCCAACCCAGAACCCAGACTGGGCTGCCTGGCTCGCACCCGGGAGCCCAGACTGGGTGCCGTTTGGAATGCCACGCAGACCATTAATGAAAGTCTCCATAACGTGCGTGAAATCCAGGCGCATTCCTAACGCATTACACAACGCATACAGTGGACATTCAGTTCGTAGGTGACATGCTGTTTATCTTGCACTATCCCGCCCTGAGCATCGCAGCGCAAATACAATTCTCTTCTTGCGAGGTCTACTTAAAACGCTATGTGCTACGATATCTAACACATTTATTCTGAAACGCATCAGCGACATCAAATGCGCGCACGGGGCATACGTGGACGCATGCGACATCTACTCTAGCCGTCCATCATTGTCCAGTGCCGATACCCATGAATGAACTATAGCGGACGTCATAGGTACGTGGGTCGGCGATTCCTAGGATGTTGCCAGTCCGCCAGTCCGACTTGCCCACATCGACGTGGCCACATGCTCTTGCTCCATCACACTACTAGCGCGCATATGAGGGGTTAATAGCTGTCATGCTTGTCGCACGCTGGCGTTACCATGCCCCCCTGCCCATTCACCAAAACCAAGTGCTAACATGCCCGCCATTCCTGATGATGTACTCGGCCGCTGCATCCTCAGGAGGACGGGTATCATCATGGCCGACTTCCCGGACGGCAACCTAATCCGTCGCATCTCTGAACAGACACCTGCAATCGTTCCCTGGACCTCCTACGATCTGCACCCAGCGCATGTGCAAGGCCTGGCATTGTGCGTGGACGCACCTTCGTCCAACGCTACGCCAGATGTCACGTTGCAAACATGCAGTAAGACCCGCGCACAGCGTTTCACGTTTAACAAGGTGATGGCCAGTGGCCAGTGGCTTGTGGAGATAAAGGGCTCGGAATTGCTGTGCCTTACCGTAGCGTTGGCCTCCAAAAGCAATGGCGGCCTGCTGAATCTATCCTCCTGCACGGGCGCTGACAACCAGCGCTTTACTCCCGTCCCGCGCGATGGCGGCTTTGGCTTCCGCGCCGTTCACTCCAACAAGTGTTTGGACGTTGACAGCAGCAAGACTAACGCGGGTGTCAGGCTGTGGCAATATGACTGCCATTATCGCTCCAACCAGGTCTTCAAGCTGCGCCGATTTTACTGAGGCTTGAGGGTGGAAGCAAGCGCTTTGCTTGGGATGAGATCAGCAGATGGCACCACACCTTACATGCCAGCTGGTGGCGGGGCTGAAAATGGCGGTGCTGGCATGCATGCGCTACGTACCATGTATCTGTTCCTGCTTTGCTGCACCATTGCCCCAACAACCATAGTGCGTACAGCTTCATGCGTTCTGCGTTCACGTAATCGGCATCAGCCATGCGTTCTGCGTTCAGCTTTTAAGCGATCAGCGTTCACGCGTTCAAAGTTCTCTGTTCGGCGTTCAATGTTCATGTGTTCAGCGATTTGCGACCAGGGTTTGCGCGTTCAAAGTTCTCCGTTTGGCGTTAAGCGTGTTATGCGTTCAGTGATCTGCGTTCTGCGTTCATGTGCCTAATGTCATGTCTGATGGATTGCAATGTAAATCTGTTCGTAGTAGACCGCTCGACGAGGATTTTTTCCTCTTCCGCTGCCTGCTTCAAGACTATATGCTTATGCTGAATCTTGGAAGTGAAGCAAGACGAAGAGCGACACATTGATCTGTGATGTGATCATAGCCAGATACCCAGTTGTCCATCATTGTGCGATGCGTGTCAAGTCGATTAGGCCTTCACACAGATAGAACAACGTACATGGAGTGTTTGGTTCGTTTGACTGTGCTTTGGATGTAGCTGCACCTCGCGCGCTCGGTGTCATCTGTAGCCATCACGTGTGGCTCATGACGGATAGGGCTCCCACGGAGTCATGTAACCGTAACCATAGCCATGTGCACTATGAGAACGGCGAGGTCGCGTTACGGCACCTGACGGCACCTTAAGCCACCATAGGTCGCGTTACACTTCAGGTGACCAACTAACACGAGGGGCAGGAAAGGAGGCCGCCTGCATCATATTGACTTCAAGACGAAACAAGGCCCAGCTCCTGCACTACAGGAGAGGGGCCCAGCGTACCCAGCCCCCTTAATCGACGCAAGGTTACCCTTGCGTATTATTATTATTATTCAAGACAAAACCAAGATAGGGTTGTCTGCATGAGAGCTGCAATGTACATGCGCGGGAGTGTCAACTGACGCTCCCAAGTTACCCAGGTGGCATTGCTTGTAGTAGTAGTAGGTTCGTTACAAGGGTGGGCCACAAGGCCTGGAGGCAACAAGGGCCGCCCTAGAATAATAATAATAATAATAATAATAATAATAATAATAATAATAATAATAATAATAATAATAATAATAATAATAATAATAATAATAATAATAATAATAATAATAATAATAATAATAATAATAATAATAATAATAATAATAATAATAATAATAATAATAATAATAATAATAATAATAATAATAATAATAATAATACGCTGGGTCAGACCCGCGTGTGA
>JAZKJV010003176.1:0-66476 GCA_037367405.1 Ottelia alismoides
CGTGAGTGTAAGAAACAATGTAACCACCTCCTAATAAGACCAAATGCTATTTTAGACTGTAGGATAATCTAATACCCTAAATAATATTATAATAGTCATGTTGTTGAAAAGGTTATTTGGATTGCTAACTTGCAACTACGACTCATCCTTTCTTAGAAATTTAGCACGTGCCACAAGGTACTTTGATATATTTTTAGCATTAATAAAGGTACATTTGGCTTATATTACGAGGATGAGATTTGGTCTCATTACTATCCTTAATGAAGGTTCTTTAATTAATATAGTACCCTTTTCACTAGTACAGTCTCTTCATCTTGGGCCTCTCAAGAAATCAAGGACGATTATTAAATTCGTTGATGGATTAATAAAGAGGTCGAAAGGTATTCTAGTGAACGTTATCATTCAGATTCAGGGTATGAGCTTCACTGTTGACTTTGTCGTATTGCCCGTGGAGACCTCTGCCCCTATGGAGTGTCCTCTAATCATATTGGGATGACTCTTTCTCGCCTCTGCGAAGAGCTGTTATTGATTACGGATCTAGATAGATTCACTTCCGTTCTGATGTTAGGAGCATTGTGTTGTTCACTACACCTACTACTATTGATCAGAGACATGCATCCCACGAGAGTGTGACTGTGTTAGCCGACTCCAAGGACTATGATCTTGATGCTAATATTAGAAAGGTTTGCTTTTTGATGGATGAGACAGAGACCCAAGTATTCCTCTTTGGTGAGGATGACTCAAAAAGCATAGACCTTGGAGTTCCCTCTTCTGGTAAGTATAGATGTATTGATGACATCTGCGGGATTTAAATTATTGACACTTTAGAGTGGAGGGAAGACATAGGAGAGACCGAAGAGGCCGAATTTGATCTTATTGCTTTTATAAATGAATTCGGGCCTTTCGATGATGATTTAATTGAGACCTCACATGACAAACCTGACTTGACTACTTCCATAGATGAGTTCATTCCTTTTCATTTTGATGATGGCGTAGCAGAGATTTCATAGGCCGACCATGACCATACTACTTCCACTATCCAGTTCGTGCCTTTCCGCTTTGAAACTGTGGAGGACCTTCATCAGGTCGATCCAGATCGGTTTGTGTCTACTAAGGACCTTGATATCGACCTACACCTTGTTAAATGTATTCCTCAAAGGTCACACAAGAAGGTCTGCTTTCTACCTTCTTGTTCCTTTGTATATCCATCTCTTTATATATTCGCATTTATTTTACCTCTGTCCATCTACCATTTTTGCTGATACACTGCATTCCGTGTGTTTTTCCTTGCTTAAGACATACCCTGTCCTAAGTATAGGGGAGGTGGACGAGTTGAGTGATCTTTCTTCTTTTCTTCTTTTTATTTTCATTTTTCGTTTTCTACCAGAAAAGTTTTCACCCCTTGTTGTTAGTATTCTATACTTAGGATGTACTTCGTCCTAAGTATAGGGGGGTATGCATCCCGAGTTCTTTCATTCTTTGATCCCCCCCACTGTCTCCTCGTCTTGTCTATACTTGGGGATATCTGACCCTAAGTATAGGGGGAGACAATCTGAGTTGTGATATGTTCTTTCCCACCATTAACCCTCCCTTCCTTTTGTACAGTCTGCTATACTTAGGATTATTTGATCTTAAGTATGGGGGTACAGTAGACTTCTCATTCATTCATTTCTTCCTTCTTTCATTTATTATTCTTTAGGCTTTTCTATACTTAGTACGAGTTATGTCTTCTCATTTTCTCTCTGATCTATGAGGACATAGCTCAAGCTAAGTATAAGAGCGACGTATATACTTCTTATATACTTTACTCAAAACTTGTACTTTTTTATTTTAAATAATTATGTCTAAAATATTGTATAAAAGACTATATACGTATATAATTCATTAAATTAATCTAAAAATATATTTATTATTCCTCAAACTCTTTTTGTATTTTTTGATTAATAAATGGGGAAAAATATTTTTTTGCAAAAATGTTTGAAAAATAGTTTGAAAATATTTTGAAAACTATTTGTAAAATGTTTTGTTAAATATTTTCAATCTTTGTAAAATTATTTTGTTCATAAAAAATTATTTTCTTTGTGTGAAATAAAAATATTTTGAAAAACTATTTTCAAATGATTTTGAAAATGGTTGCAAATGTATTTTGAAAAATCTATATATATATATATATATTGTTAAAAAAAGTTTGCATAAATAATTTTCAAATGTTTATAAATGTCTGTAAAAATTATTTTCAAACAATATAAGGACTATAGTTTTCAAAATTGTTTGTAAAATTGTTCTTAAATAAGTTGCAGTAATATATACATCACCCGAATAAATAAACACTTTTAAGCAACTGTATATATGTATTTATAAAAGTAATAACATATCCCTTATGTAAATTCTTAAAAACCCAATTCTTGTAAATTTAATATGCATCCCCGTGTAAATATTTGTACATATCTTTTATTCCAAAATCTTTTGTCTTGAAAAATCCCAAAAATATTTGAAAAAAAATCCCAGAAACATTTACAAAATCATTTTTGAAAAATTGCATAAAATTTTGCAAAATCTTTTTCAAAAATCCTTAAAAACTTCAAATTTTTATAATTGCATCACAAAATATTTTCTACATTGTGCATAGCATTTGCATTTTTCGAATTGAGTTTGATAATTGAACAAGAAAGTAAAATCCGAAGATGTGAGCTTGGTTGGACCATAAATCTACTTAGTCACAAGAATCTTATAGGAACTGGAATTGAGGTACTTCAGGTCAAAGTTGACTTAATTCTTTGAGAATTATGAGACTTGGTTCAATGTTATCTTGACTATCTAGGTAGAGTATTTCGGAGTACATGCATGACTCTTGTTGATAATGACCTAGCTTGAACACCTACACCTTTCACTTTCCTCACCTAAGTTGAAGTGGTAGAGGGTTGGATTTGTCGCCATGAGACACATGTCAATGGAAACATCGGAAGGCATACATTTGTGGCTTGTACCCCAACTTCATCCAATGGCGATAAGGCCTAAAGACAGAAGTTGTGGGTTGCAGTAAAGCTTCAAAAGAGGGATAGTCTACTGACTCAAGAAGAAACAATCCATATGTAAATGTTGATGTGTGTAGTATTCCAAAAATATCAAATAAAAATATTCAAAAAAAATAGACAGGCCTAATTGAATATAAAATGCATGCCAGAGTGTACATATTTGTATAGTCGATAAGTATGCGTGAGCTTCAAAGTTATATGTTTGTGAGCCTACAACTGGTGACTTGGCTACATTGGTCAAGCATCCTAGGATAGGTAGTTACAGTAGCTACCACCCATTCTTCTCTCCACCTCCTCTTCTTGAGATGGTTGTCACTTGAACTTAGAAGGGAATACCTTGCTTCTTGAGGAAAGAGTCATTGGATTCGGGAACTAGGTTCACCATGTTGGAGAAGGCTGACTTCGACTGCTTCACCTGAGGAGAGTTACATATCTCACATACTGTCCAAGATAGATTCATAGTCATAAGGGTTGGCGTATAAGTTGAAGTATTCTGACATAGCTATTGAGGAAACTTGAGTAGAGTTTTAGGATTTTCGAAGGTTGTTGTGTTTGAAATCCATTTCCCAATAAAGTTCCGACCGCACCTAAATCCATTTCTTTTTCTTTTCTTTATTTTTTCTTTTTCTGCACTTATTGCATAAGTGTTTGCTAGAGACTAGCAAAGGCAAGTATAGGGGGTGATGAATCACCATTCCATCACCTTTATTCTATCATTTTGGCCTTAAAAGCCCTAGCTAATGCATGTAAATAGAATTATCTGTACAAATTAACCTTCATTCTTTATTGTATAAATGTCGTATGAAATATTATTTTCAATGTAAAAATTACAGAATAAAGAAAAGAAAAGAATAAGGATTAAATGCTAAAGGAATTTTATGACCATAAACCCCGAGATCTAGTTAAGAGTTGATTTGGTTACCAAGGAATAAAGTAGGGGGAGATAAGGGCCAATAAATCCCATAAAAATCCCATTTATTTATTCATCAATAAGTCCATACCTATTTTATTTTCTCTTATATATACCTCAAATAAAGAAACTTTATACATGAAAGTTGTAGATAAAAATAAAAAAAATACAAAATTAATTTCATACAAAAATAATCTAGATTGTACCTTTATACTATAAATAAAAAGCCAAAGTCCCAACTTCTTCGACTCATATCTCCTAAATAAAAACTCAAAATGTATCAAAATCACCATTAATTATATATAACTTTTAATAAGCTATTTAGTGAAGGCGTTTCATATTTTTTAGAGTTAGAGTGTGAAAGTTAGGTTTTGGGCCCCTATTGTATATCTTACCTATATAAAATATTCATTTTATATATTCTTTATTATTTTTATAATTTTATTTATATAATTTTGTAAATATTATTTATAACAAATATACATATTTACAATAGAATAAAAACATAAATAAAACACAAAAATAAAATAAAGTATACATAATACATAAATAAAATACCTATACTTATACATATATAATTAACACCCTTATTTTTAAGTGTACATAATATATCAAAAATATAATAAAAAATATATTTATGTATATAAAAATAAGTTATAATTATATAAAATAATAAAATCAAATAATAAAATCAATAATACAAAATAAAAATAAAATGTACGCAACATAGATGAATATACCTATAAACAAAACCCTAAAAATTTAACTTGTAATAAATGAGTTCAAAAAAATAAATAAAAATCATATAAAATACTATATAAAATAATAACCATTTTTTATTTTATAACATAAATATAACAATATTATTTATTGCTTAATTTCAAATTTACAAATAATTTTTGGCAAGGTTTTTCCTGATTGGTCCATGTGGACTAACCAATGTTGTTTCGCTAGTTGACTTCAGTCAACTCTTTGATTGAGGTCCTAGGTTTGTCAGACCTAGTTTTGACCTGCTCTTCTTTGATTTTTGTGGTCTGAATCTTGCATTTTTTTAGGAAGATTCATCTTTTATTTTTCTTCCTTGATGCAAGCTCTTTCACACGAGCTCGATGCCTCGAGGAATGAATCGATGATTCGCTCGTTTTCCCTTTTGTCCTTGATCTTCACCACCCTCCTGTTATATGTACATAAACCTCCTCTGATCCTTCCACTCATTTTTGAATCGCTTTGGACCCCATTTTGACCAGCTAGTTCGTGCTTAGGGGTGCTAACTGAATCGAATACATTCGAATCCACCTAGATTCAGATTCAATTCATTATAAAATTATCGAATCCGAATTCGAATCAAATATTAAATGAATTTCTAATCTAGATTCAAATTCAATTCGTTTGGAGTTTAAAATATTCAAATTCGATTCATTTTATATCGAATTAGAATTTTATTTAATAATGTAACTAATAATAAAAATTTTATATTAATAATATTCTAAGTTTCAAATAATTGAGTAAACTTTGTGATACTAGTTTGTGGAAAAAATAATTAAAAAAGGAAAAAATTAAATAAAAATGGTAAAATTCAATAGATAATATAAATTGCATTAAAGTACCTAACTTTTGGCATTCGTGTATGTCTCTTGCAATCCTCATTTGCTTTTTTTGTACCTATGGTGAATTGAATATATAAAGAAAAATAACTATTGACATTTTGATAAACCATTGATCTTTTCTTTTTGTACCTATGATGGGAATTTAATCAATCCATCTCCACCTTTTAACAAACACTGCACCAACTTTCTCATTCTCTTTGGTAAATTATTCACAAACCATTGATCTTTTCTTTCTATCAATCTTGTTAATTATTTTAGGAATCAAATTTCTATTTCTTCAACTTTTTCTTCCACTTTTTCATTAATATCATCATCATGCCCAATGACCCTCTTATGGATACTATCTTGAGAAGATGATATATTTGAATTAGACTTCTAAAAACAAAATGAAAACACATACTCAACTATATTTTAAATTCCATACCAATATAGAAATACAAAATATAGATTAATAGATATACATGTCCAAAACAATAACCAGAAGATTGTGTTCCATGTTTCTTTGAAAACATATCTCCATGATATATAAGAAAAAAGAATCACTAAATTCCATCAAAATCTAAAAGGTCAACATGAACTATGACTTACGGAGTTGAATCCCACATCTGAGGTGTATAAAAACCGGCAGACTTAACTAAGAACTCAGTTGGTATGGCTCTGATCTTCAAATTTCTATTATGTAACATTTTTTCTACATCAATCATGAACAGTTCATACTTACCTCATTTCAATGCATTCTTATGGGTACATAGTTTGGCTTATTAAAGATTATGATGATATTTCCTTCTTGATAACCTAGTCTCGTTGTAATCTTGATGAGAAATGGAATTTAGTTGTAGCTATGATCTTTTGCACATTTAGTCATTTAGGCAAAGCTCAAAATCCATGAATCTGTTCATACCTTAATTGTCTCTAAGATATTATTTGTATTCAAATGCTTGGTTGTCCTTATCATAAGATCTAGATATTACGATAGATGGGAGGATTAAGAGTGTGATTAAGGGTAATATTATTAGAAATTTGAAATCTATGACATCGGGATAGTTTTTGCAAATTTAGTATGCATTTGTTTGTACATTATGTATTTTAGAATAACATAAATTATTTGGATAGAACCTAAATCTTAAGTTTTTAGGGTAAAAAGGGGTGTGTGGTAATATTCGTAGTTGGGGGGGATGGAGAGATGATGGTGACGTTGGTGAGTCTAGAACTGGTGTCGTTGTCGATGAAGGGGAAGACTAGGGAGCTGGTGGTGAGATTGGCAACTAGTAGGGTGGTGTTGTCAGTGGTGGGAGCGAGCAGGAGCGGGAGACTAGAGCCGACGACATTGGAGAGAGCGAGAAGAAGTGGGAGGTTGGAGCCGACGACGTTGGAGAGAGCAAGCAATATCGGGAGACTGGAGCTAGCAACGTTGGAGAGAGCGAGCAGGAGCAGGAGGTTGGAGTTGGCGGCATTGGAGAGCAAAAGCAAATGATAGGGTTTTTTTCTCATGAGTGACAAGGGAGGAGAGAGAATTCAGGGGAGTAAAGAGGGAGTATGGTGTATGTAATAGGCATCTCAAAATTGGGATGTTAAGAATAAGACGATGAAAAATTTTATTTATTATATTAAGTTGTGGATCATTTGTGGAATTTTAAAAAATATATACTACATTTATTTACATATATATAATGATCCATAGCATATTATATATGTGTGCATCGAATCGAATTTTTATCGAAGGAATACAAGTGAATTCAGATTTGATTCATTTGGGGATCGAATCCACAAGTTAAATTCAAATTCAGTTCATTTGATTTCGAATCGAACTTTTTTCGAATTTTTATTGAACGAATCCTAATCAAATTCAAATGATTCAATTTAATTAGCAACCCTATTCATGCTCTAGATCAAAGCTAGTGATAGGAGCTTCTCCAGTCGATTGCAACGTGGCCATGCGAGGTCTGAGGTGCATTCCAGCCATCTCCGGCAAGCTCTGCCGATTACCAGGGCTCTAGGAGACCTTCTGATACTGCCAGCAGGCATAGAGGAGCTTGGGAAACATTTTACGGCTTTTGGATCGTCGCTAGGTGGTCGGAATAAGCCAGCATCGTCGGACGAAGCTCATCCTCTGCCTTGTTCTTTCATGTTCTTCCAAAGGGTGAAAGATTGTTGGATCAAGCCTCATCCCTAGACTCTCCATCCATTTTTAGATGTGCCTTGCCTCAGCCTTCAATTCAATATCTAGTATTTTAATGCCAGCCATCCGTGTGAAGCGTCACCGTGCAATCAGAGCACGACACATGGATTAGTGAAGAAATCAGAGCCATCCGCCAGTCCCCTTCGTTGGGCATTTTGCATAACCTGATGATTTTTGTAATTTAGTATTTAATATATATACATTCACCTATTGTTTAATATTCTTGTAATATTTGCAAATAGAACCTCGTACTTATTTTATTTGCAATCTAGTCCAATCAACGTCACCTCACGTGTGGTTCCACGTGAGGTGGTGATTTTGCAAGAATACCCTCGTACGTATTTGTGTTTTATTTTAGTATTTAAAAATTGAACTATAGTTATAAAATTTTGGTACATTTGCATGTTAGCCCTTGATTTTTTTATTGCAAAAATAACATGTTAGTTCAATAAATTTTGTGTATGTTCTTTAATTTTTATAAATAGCATTTGTATTCCAAAAAAATCTTAAAAAATAGGATTAAGCTTCTGCTAGGATACATTTTCATGTCCTATTTTTAGAATATCATTTTAGGACTTTTCTTATTTTATAACAATCAAAAAGAGCTCAAATATTCCTTGTTTGACATAAAAACCCCCAAAAATATAAAACTTTTCGAAAAAGTCTAAAAAAATATTTTTCTTATTTAAGTACTTCAAGCCTTCATATTAAAAATCCTTAAAAATAGAAAATAAAATAAATAAAAATGAGAAAACTCCAAAATCCTTTATAAAATCTAAAAAAATCCATAGAACATTCATTTCTATTTTATAATTTTCTTTATATTATTAAATATGTATTAAAATTAATTTGAATAAATTTTTATGTTGTTTGATATTTTCCCTCTTCCTTTCAATTCGACCTATTCTTTTAGTCCCTGATTTGGGATATTTTTGACTTAAAAATCCATAAAAATAGTAAAAATACTTAAAAAATAAAAAAATACTAAAAAAGTTATTTAAAACCAAAAACATTTTATTTCTATATTTTTTTATTTATATTTACATTTATATTATCCTATAATGTATATATAGACTAATATATTCTTATATTATTTATTTAAAAAGAAAAAGAACTTAAAAATCAAAAATATAAAAAAGTAAAATTATAATATTAAAAATAGAAAAATTAAAATTTCAAAAAATATATAATCAAAAATCCAAAAAAGCACTAAATAGACAAGAAGAATACACAATTTTTATGCTTTTATTAGCTCAATATCCTGTTTGATCCCTGTGTTTGACACTCTACACAATACTTACAGATATACACATTTGTTGTAGGGTTATAATAAATTTTAACTTCATGTCTTATTTCTCATTACCTGATTTATATTGTGGCTTAATTGTTGATTGAATATTTTATTTTGTATTTTATTTTGTACATTTAAATATTTTAGTAAATTTCATTGGAACCCCTATAGTTCTTTGATATTACTTTTGGGTCCAGTCTATGTCGCCTCACGTACAGTCCCAAGTGAGGTGGCAATGTTGTGGGGAACCACTCGTGGATTTTTGTATTTTATATTAGTCCATAAAATTGAAGTATTAATTGAATATTTTTGGATATTTGTGTAACGGACCTCACGTTTATTTTTAATTGTATCTATGCTCTTACTAGTTCAATTATTTTTGTGATTGTTTTCTGTTTATTAAAATTATCACTCATGCTCCAAAATTCTCAAAAAATAGGATAGTGTGCATGTTAGTATCTATATTCATGTTATATTTTTATTAGGCACTTTAAGTATTTATAAAAAATCAAAAGAGCACGTTTTTTCCTTGTTTGACTTAAAATTTACCAAAAATATAAATATATTTTGAAAAATTCCAATATATTTATTTATTTATTTATTTATTTGTTATTGTATTTTCTAACTTTAGACCAAAAACTACAAAAAGTAGAAACAGAAAAACCATAAAAAATTAAAAAACTCTAGCATCCAGTAAAAAATACAAAATTCTCAAAACTCCAAAAATATTTATTTTTATTTATGATTTTCTTATATTATTATCTATCTTTAAAAATGATTTGGAAAATTTTGGACACTTTTTCTATTTTTAATCCCCAAATCAATTCGACCTATTTATTTAATCTTTATTTTAAGATTTTTTATCTTAAAAATATATAAAAATCATCTAAAAATCACAAAAAATAGTTAAAAATTATATAAACCATAAAAATATTTTATTCCATGTATTTTGATTATTTCTAATAGCATTTATAAATATCTTAATCTATATTATATGTATAACCTTGTATATTCTCATATTACTTATTTAAAAGAAAAAGAAATTAAAAATTAGAAAATATAAAAAGAAAATAAAGCTTCAAAATTAAAAATAATAAAGATATACAAAATAAAAAATCCATAAAAAAAATATAAATCAAATGCCTATATAAAAATACATAGACAAGAAGAACATAAATTTTGGATTTCACTTTTTCTATCTATCTATTTTGCTCCTTGAGTTCAACACTCTACACATACTTACACTTATACACACATTTGTAGAGTTATAACAAATTTTAACTCCACTTTTATTTTGCTTTTCATAGCTATATTCATTTGTGGGTTAATTATTTATTTACTTCAGGTTTTGTGAGCGATCACTTTAGCAACAGTGTAGCTCTCACCTTGTGTGGACTACGTTAGACCCTCGCAAAATCCTTAATTATCAGTGAGTTGCCACTAGTTGATTGGAAGATGATTACATGTGCCAAAGAAGATGGGAATCTTAGTGTCCATATCCTTGAGGAGATGAACAAGGCGCTTCTTTGCAAGTGGATTGCTCGAATTTTGGGGGGATTGTAATAGCCTGATTTTCTCCCTGCTTCGTTGATTTTAGGTCCATTTTTGAGTCTTGGTCGATCTTTCAGGGTCAAGTGGTTACGTGGGATACTATGGAGTGCTTATGGGAATCCATTAGGGAGGACTGGAGGGGATATGAAAGAGAATAGTCTGGTTATTTGACACTACTTTGGGCGTTGTGGATTTCCAGGAATGGTATTGTGTTTAGGGGGTCAGAATGTATGATGAGAATATTGTGTGGCATGCTAAAGCACTTGTTGATAGTTAGGTGATGTGAGTATCAACGATGTACTGGTGTGGTGTGCAGCTTGACACAGGCATGTAATCAGGTCTTCAAGTTAATTAATGTTGAAGTTTTTGGGCACACACCTATACGATGGAAACCTTTTTGTCTTTAAAAAAACTCTTGAGAAGATCGTAATATGATTGCATTAGGCGACTCTGATATATCACTACAAGAAACTAGTCCTAAGGCAACGCATAATTTGAATATTCGTTACCATATCTTTCAATGTTAAAGATTTAACAACGAATATTATTCGTTGTCAAATCACATTTTATACTTGTAGTTAACAACGAATGTCATATTCGTTGTTAAAGGTCTATATAACAACGATTTTTCCGTTGAATTATTCGTTAAAATTCACACTAATCGTTGCCAAATTTAGTAACGATTAGAAGAAAAATTCAACGAATAATCGTTGTTATATAATTCGTTGCGAGAAATATAACAACGAATATCATTATTCGTTGTGAATTTAAAGAAGTAAGCAACGAATATTATTCATTGTTATATAGTTAACTACGGAAGATATGACGACGAATATTAAATTATTCGTTGTCTAAGACCAATTTTCTTGTAGTGTTATAAGGATTTTTTATAGAAAAATTTAACAAGTGTTTGTTTGTTCAAGCAAAATTTAGAACATGAACTGAATTATTTTATTCTACAAACTATTTGTTAATAAATGCAATTTAGACTTTTCTTTTAGAATATCAAGAATTTACATAAAGCCGTGGAATTAAGCTACATCGTCTATTTTTTTTAATTAAAGATTCATCTCCTTTCTAAGAGGGATAAATAATAAACAATATTAGGATTCAAACTAGGGATACATGGTTCTCAAGTACCTCATGTCATTAATAAGTTCTAAAATATAATAGAAGAAAAAAATATGAGAGCAATATGTTGGCATTGTAGTCACCGTTGTCGATACAATATCACTCCTTTTAGTATGTGTGCTTGCGAGCGTATGGATGCATGGGTGTATGTATTTGTCTGTAGTGCAGTATTTGGAAATGTAGAATATACCAATTTAGAATATACCACGTGCTGTCCGAAAAGTATATCAGATTTAAGATCCATTTGCACAAAGGTTTTAAAAACTACATCAGATTGGTTTATTTTCAACCGTGAACCGGTCAGATTCTGGCCAATCAGACGATTTTACACTTGGAATATTTAAAGGAAAAGGATAAAATAAATTGTGGACGGGCCTGTCAAACTGAACTCGTCTAATTGAAAAGGATCGGTCTATCCAACCGGCCCACCAACCCCAAATGGAAACAAGCACCGGAAAGTAGAGATGCAAACTGATACGGATATATCTGTATCTGATCCGTCACCGTATCCATTTTATATATTTTTTTACATCTGTGTCTGTATCAGTTTTAAAATGGATACGGATATGTATATCATTTTGATATATGCAAACATCCGTATATCCGTTTTCATATATATTAATATCGTCATAGATTTATTTTTAACCATATATAATATAATTCTCTACCTCCTTTTACCATATTTATATAATTTTGGGTAATTACAATTTGAGTCTCCATCTATGGGTCCGATCCCGGAATGGGTCCCGATCTTTAAATTGTAACGATTAGGGTCCCATGACCATTTAGGAAATGGAAATTTTGGGATACATGACGAATATACCCTTATTGGCAAGGGAATGGGGGTTGGGTTCCAACTTTAAAACAAGAGCATACTTGTCATTAGTCTTAAAAAGTTCCTTACATTAATGGTCCTGGGACCCAAATCGTTACAATTTAAAGATCGGGACCCTTTATAGGATCGGACTCATAGATGAGGACCCAAATTGTAATTTACCCTATAATTTTTATGATACAAACACATGTAGTAAATTAATAGCATGTGTTTTCCATCCAATTCTTATATATTTAAGTCGATTCTATAGAATATTTCTAACATTACTCGTGTGCGATCAATATCCGTTTATATCCATATCCGTTTTTTAAAGATATAATAAGATAGTTTTAATATCCGTCAAAATCCATATAAACATCCGTATTCGTTTTAAAAACAGATAAAGATACGATAATACTTATATCAGAGACCATTTGCATCCTCCCGGAAAGTCACGTCGCGCCACTTCTTTTCAGGGAAATGCATATAAATGTCCTGAAAAACGGAACTTGTATATGCATCTATTGGCAATCACCCAACCTTTCATACTGGACGTTGACGGGTAATAATGCCGCCACTGTCAATCGCCTTCTTGTAATAGGAAGATGCTATGCGAATCCTCCCATTCAAAGACCCACACGCGGCACTGCCAAATTTCCCACTTCGGTGCATGTTTCCCTCCTTAACCCCAACCGCAGGAGAAGAGAAGAGAAGAGAAGAGCTCCTCCCAAGAACTGCAGAGAAATCAACATTATATTAACCCCAACTCAAGATTGATATAAATATACATGACAATATAAGTAGCTGTCCATTTTCTTCCAGCAGTACTAGTCATTTACCTCCTCATCTGCCCACATTGATTGCACCACCGTTGCTCCTCGGCCTTTAAATAAACCATCCATCGCCCCTCCCCTCCGCCCAAACTCCCACGCTACATCACAACAATAAACAGGAGATATCGAAGAAACAGAGCAGAGCAGAGTGAAGGAAGAACAAGAAATGCCTTCACCACTCCCATACTCCTCCCGCTCATTCTGGCTCAATTACGTGAAGCAGACCTACCACTACCTCGTAAATAACTTCACCACCCTGCTCTTCGTCCCCATCATCGCCGCAGTGGCCCTCGAGGTCCACCGCCTCGGCCCCGGGGAGCTCTTGTCCTTCTTGCAGTCCGTCGACCTCGTCCACGTCGTTACCTCCTGCATCATCGCCATCTCTGCAACCACCATCTACTTCTTGTCGCGGCCACGCCCGATCTTCCTCGTCGACTATTCCTGTTTCAAGCCCCCCTTCACCTGCCGAGTCCCATTCGCGAGCTTCATGGAGCACTCCCGCCTCATCAACACCGACCAGAAGTCCGTCAACTTCCAGATGCGCATCCTCGAACGCTCGGGCCTCGGCGAGGAGACGTGCCTCCCTCCTGCTAACCACTACATACCCCCCAACCCCACGATGGAGGCCGCATGGGGCGAAGCGGAGCTCGTGATCTTCTCCGCCATCGACGACCTGGTGTCGCGCACGGGGCTGAGGCCGCATAAGGACGTGGACATCCTCATTGTGAACTGCAGCCTGTTCTCGCCGACGCCTTCGATGTCGGCAATGGTGGTGAACAGGTACAAGATGCGGAGTAACGTGAAGAGCTTCAACCTCTCCGGAATGGGGTGTTCGGCGGGGCTTATCGCCATCAACCTCGCGAGGGATCTCCTACAGGTGCACCCCAACTCCAACGCGCTGGTCGTGTCGACGGAGATCATCACGCCGAATTGGTACGCGGGAAACGAACGTGCAATGCTTCTTCCGAACTGCCTCTTCCGAATGGGTGGCGCCACGGTGCTTCTCTCCAACCGGAGGAGGGAGATCCGCCGGGCCAAGTACCGCCTGGTGCACGTGGTGCGCACGCACCGCGGCGAGGAGGACCGCGCGTACCGCTGCGTGTTCCAGGAGGAGGATCCTCGTGGAAACACCGGGATATCGCTCTCCAAGGACCTCATGGCCATCGCCGGCGAGACCCTCAAGTCGAACATCACGACTATGGGGCCGCTAGTGCTGCCCGCGTCGGAGCAGCTCCTCTTCCTCCTCACTCTCGTCGCGAGGAAGCTTCTGGACAAGAGGATGAAGCCCTACATCCCGGACTTCAAGCAGGCTTTCGAGCACTTCTGCATACATGCCGGCGGGAGGGCGGTGATCGACGAGCTCCAGAAGAGCTTGCAGCTCTCGGCAGAGCATGTGGAGGCGTCGAGGATGACACTTCACCGGTTCGGCAACACGTCGAGCAGCTCCCTGTGGTACGAGATGGCCTACCTGGAGGCCAAGGGCCGCATGCGCAGCGGAGACCGCGTTTGGCAGATCGCCTTCGGCAGTGGGTTCAAGTGCAACAGCGCCGTGTGGAAGTGCAACCGGAGCATCCACGCTCCCGTCAAGGGCGGCCCCTGGGAGGACTGCATCGGCCGATACCCCGTCCATATCCCGGAGATCGTCAAGCTTTGATGGATTATTAACAGCATCCTGATTGATTCGTCGCATCTTCGAGCATTGCCAAGCTCTTTAATTACTGTGTGGCGTGCCATCTTGATATCATCGTGATCACAATCATCTCTTGATGTAACTATTAATTCGAAACTGTGTACCTAAAAGATCAAACTTGTTGGTGCATTCGTATTTGGTTAAATCCACGTCCACAGTATCAAAGATGATGTGCATTATTGGTTTCCTTCCATCCGAGAAAAGGGAATTATTGCCTCATAGGTATGATGATCTAGTGAATGGAATGGGCACTGATTGGGGTAATAATGGGAGAGCTCCAGTGGTAGAGAGATGGGGGCATCTGCTGGGGAGTGATGGTGAGAAGGGTTAGGGGTGGGTGGCAGTTGCAGGGAAGGAATTGAAGAGGAGGAAGTGGGGAGCCACACAGGCCCAATTTGCCAGCTGCAATGTAGAGTAAATGAGAAGTGGGGGTCGAATAATGGGGAAGTGTCGTTGGCAAATTGAAGTAGTGGAGTTAATGACAATGCTTCTCCAGTGTTCTAGATTACAATAAGCTTCTGCAGTGCAGAAAGAGGATCCTCTTCCCTAATACTGCACATGCTCTAACTTAGGGATCCTCTCAATGAGGATTGGATGATCCTTATCGGGAATCGACCATCCCCAGCTTTTATTACGGTCGTCTGATCTCCATCTGACGGATCCCTGCATTACAACAGGTGTTGTATTACAGCAGATGTTGTATTACAGCGGGGGATCCGTTCTCTCTATAGTGTTCTCGTTGAGATTATCATTTATTACCGTGTCTAGGATGACCCGTGTAGATATATACGAAGAGAAGGAACAATGATTTTGTATTAGATTCTTTCCAATACAAATATTTTTTGAATAATTATCTTAATAAATTGTTTTTTAGGATGTTGCATACATGAACGGAACTAGAAATTTAATAGAGGGACCAAGTATAAAAAGGTCATGTATGCTTAAAAAGCAGAAGAAAAATGTACATATTTTTTTGAATATTGGGAAACTTACCATTTTAAATATTATTCAAATCTATTGATTGGGATTGATTTTTCAAATAGATTATTATTTTCTATTACAGTCAAATTATTAAGCATTTTTCTAAAAAAAATCATAGTTAAAATGAAGTCCTAAAATTTATTTTATATACAAATAGAGCATTATATGAAATTATACCTATAATTCTAATATATTTTGAAAGTGATTAAATTTATTTTTTTAAGATATTAAAACTGTGGCAAAGTAAAATTCGAACTTTGCGATAGGTTTTGTCATTTGTTTTGAAGTAAAAAATTTGAACTCAAGGAGGTCCCATCTCAAATACTAAGAACACTATGCAACGAAAAAGTAAAAATCAAGGAAGAGCCATCATCCTCCCATAATGGATGCTAGTTCCACCCTTAGTTAAAGATGAATATTGCTCTTTTTCCATTTATAAAATGTATGGAACTTCCTCTATTTTCATGAAATTTTGCCTGTAACCAGTTTGAATGGTGAAATTGCTTCTTTTCGTCGAAATGTCCTAATAAGCTTCCAAGTCAAGTGAATGGATTTTTTTTCATTTCCTACAACAAAACTATCATATGACAATAAAAAATTAGATTTTAGCTTATATACTAAATAACTACAAATATTATTGGTGACAAAATTATACTTAATTATCTACACTTGAGATAAATATTGTATCCTTTGTTATACCGCTGGCAATAATTTAGATAATAACATTTATTTATTCTTGTAATTGTTGCTAAAGTTGCAACAATCAAATGTGAATTTCAATTAAAATGCCAATGCATAATCGTCCTTATATAAACATTTAGCAATGGAAATGATATTCGTTGCTAATTATAATAATAAAAGATGGCTTTGTAATGAATAATATCCGTGCTGTAAGATTAATATCAGAAGATTTGTCAACAACTATTGAAAATTCGTCACAGTAGACTAATTTTGTTGTGGTTTTCCATGAGATGGGTGTTCTCTTTTCTCTCGACTTGGATTATATATTCAAGAGGGCATCCGCAGAGATAACCATTGAAAAGAGAAAGCAAATTAAGTTCGTCCTTAAAAACAATAGGTTGTGCAATAGGCCATCCTCAAGTCTTCTTCATAACTACATGAACTACTGGACATGTTCTATCCTTCATCTTTCAACCGGGATGCATAGTCTATAATAGTAATAATTAGATATATTTCATATAAAATAATAAGTATATCTAATAATTTACTTCTAAAAGAGTTACTTCATTCAAAATCAACTTTATTTTGTAGTATCATTTTAGATTCTCTAAAAATCACGTAATTTTTACAAATATTGTACAAATTTTTTACATATGTGTAATATGATAAACAATAATTTAGAACTTTTGTTATTTAACAATTTATATAGTGGCTTATGATCGAAGAAGGATTTTGAGAGTGGAGTGATTCTCGAGAAGGGAGATATATTTATGTGGGACGATGAGATTAAAATGCGGTCTAGCTTAGCCAATCTGCCTTGAGTAACATAAATCTATTTGTAATCATATATTGAGTTTCAATAAGTCCTAACTTCTGGCATCAATCGTTAAATCTAATTGGAGTAAGTGAGGAAGATTTGCTAGCATAATGAAAAATGTTAAAGTTACCTGCTAGGATGATGTGGTCCCCGGAGGTATAAATGCCTTCTAACTGCTTAAAGAAGGCATCTATGTCCTCATTATGACAAAGTCCATAGATGTTAACCAATCTTATGTTATTATGTTATTTTTGGCTGAGATATGGGATATGTTAAGAATGTAAAAAAATCATTGTCTATGATATTTATGCATCAATAAATTAGGAGGTTGATCAATCTTGTATTTATCATAATCAATATTATCTTTCTTGCTTAAATTAATCATAAAGATTCAATTACAAATAACACTGATTAATAATTTGGGTGTTGTATATAATTGACACTAATTACATTATATTAACATAACCCCATCATAGTGTAATATTTTATGTACTTATCACTTACTAAAAATCAAATAAAAATTAGATTAATATTGTATATAAATAAACTAACATTAAATAAAATAAAACCCAAAAATAAACAAAAAGGAGACAAAAGTGTTATATATTTTTTTAATATATATTTAGTTTTTATCTAGGTATAGATGACATCTGATCTCTTTGAGATATATATGACAGTTGTAGATCTCGTCGAGATGTACAACATTCATGTTTTGAGTTTTTCTTAATTCATTCTCTAACTATTTTATTTCTATTTTATTCTAATTTTTTAATTTCTAATTATTTTACCGAGTCACGTGGCGTAATCTGCTTTGGCCACATGGCCCGCTCTTGGCTTGCCACCTGTCTGCTCCAATACCATATGATCTTCTTTTCCAATCTCATCTCAGTCGCTCCTTCTAATGGTCGTTAGATGATCAATTCATGATTAAGATGAGTCAAAGTATCACTGAGGAGACTTGGATTTGAAGCATGAGTTTGAACTTGATCTATATGATGCTCGAGGATGAGATAAAATTATTGAAGGCTTCATGAAATCTGAGTGTTAGCATCTTAGCCAGTGTGGGACATGTTCACATGTTATCTCTTGACTTTAACCTGAAGTTCCAATGTATGATGATAATAAATTAATAAGTCGATTAGTGTGCACCAATCTTTGGTAAAAGCAGTGGAGCTAACCAAAAAGAAGGGAAGTTCCCTCAAATAAAAAAATGAAAAAATGAAAAGAAAAGCTCATCCCATTACAAAGTTACATCATATGAGTTATTATATTCAAGGCGAGCGCTCCCAACCTTTACGTGTCCACTTGGACCAAATCATTAGGAGATTATGAGTCGGGCTAGTACCACAAAAGGGATCTACATCGTTAGCGCTACAAGTCTGGGTGGTACCGATGAATGTAAAATATGTCTCTTTTATAATCAGGGAATGTTATCGCATAAAAGGCATATTAAGGTCAATAAAAAACCACACTCTTTGAATGATATGGAGTATTTATACTTGGCAAGTCTATTAAGGTCGAACATAGGGACATGAATGATGAATACCCATTCATCACTCTTTATTTTTATATCTTAGCTACAAAAGCCTTTGCAAATGCATGTATATTCATGTAAATACAAATAATTACCAAAAGCATGCATTGTATAAAGTTTAATAATTAGCATATTTTTGTGCAAAAATAAAAGAATAAAGAGTAAAAAGAAAAAGAGGGAAATATTTAGAATAAATATTGAGCAACCCAATACCAAGGGAGGGCTCAGCATGGGCCTGACCGCATAAAAGCCAAAGTAGAGGGAGATAGGGACTCATGTGTGTAAATATACCTATAAAATAAAAATATTTTCCTCTAAAAATGGAAGAAAATGGGCTTATAAATACTTGTATATTTTTATAAATATAAAAATCAAAATAAAATAGAAAAAAATAAAAAGAAAACAAAAACCTTCACCTTGTGCATATTCATCATGTATATACACTCACCTATATTTATTTAACCTTATAAATAAATAAAATTAATTTCCAAACATTTTGTAAATATTTTATCTTTTATGTTGTAAATAAATAAATTAAAAACCATTAAAACAAAAACAAAATAAAAAGAACAAAATCAAAAATTAAAAATCACATTGTAAATATACCATGTATATATATGTACATATATATTTATTTCACTATTGTACATAAATAATAAAAATAAAATAAAAATACCCTTTTATTCCTAATTTTATACAATAAATAAATAAAAAATAAAATGGGAATAAAAATGTAAAAAAATAACAAATTAAAAATTAAAAATTAAAAAGACATGTTGTGTATATACCTATATATAGCTATATTATGTAAATATCTTATTTTTATTTTGAAAAATTAATTAAAAATCATCAAAAATAGAAAAAAAATAAAACAAAAATATTTCATGTTTTGAGTTTTTAATAATTCTGCCATTTACTATTTTTAATTGATTTTTCAATTCATTTCCAAATGGCAGCCTCCCATTGGTCCACGGGGATGTTGACTGCCCGGTCAACTCCCCCTCCAGGACCACCTCCCACGGGTATTAGGCGCCCGACCTGACTTCTCCTTATTTTGGCGCCTAAACCCGACAACCTCGCGCCTAAACCCAGGGTCCTAATCACTCTCCGATGATCCGAGACCCGCGCCCGATCTTTAGCCTAGGGATCCGTGCACCATCGAGCCGGACCCGAGCCATTCTTCCCGGACCTGCACCCTTATAAAGGCTGAGCTCCGCCACCTCATTTCCCATCTTTGGATCATTCGTTGACCACCCAGTGACCTCCAGTGCCTTAGTGAGAGTGACAGCTCGCTCCGGGCATTGTCGCAGCGAGGAGGAGACGTCTGAACCACTGATTCGGCGAGTTTGCTTCGCCGTGCTCCGCCCAGAGTAGGAGCCAGAGCCTCGGACGATGACGGTCCTCGAGGCAAGGACCCAGAGCTGCCCAAGCTCATCCCCAGTCGATCCCTTCACTCAGGTAGCTATAGTTCTTCCTCCTTTTCTTCGATTTTGATTTTCCCCCAATTTTAGCCGTCGCCGACCACCTTCGATTCCGGTCACGTTCGCCTTCCACTCGATCATCGGTTCGCATCATTGCATCCGCCCTTCTTCCACGCACGTTCTACGCCCCTCCGCTCAACCCAGCTCGCACAGGAGCTGGGGAGTGATATCCCAAAAACCCCGAGTGACTAAGGTAGAAGGTATGAAATATAGGTCGTTGCGACCTCAGCCACTCAGAATGGGTATATCAAGAAAAAATCAGACCACTACGAGAAATAAAATCAATCGAAACAAGCACGAGCAGTCTAGCTATGTGATTAACCTGGTATAGCTCCCAGGGTCGAACACAAGGAGCACGGTTTGGCTTAAAAAGCCTACGAAGTAGTCGAAAGATCAGAAAGACAAGGAAAACATTTTTGTGGTTTTTAATTGTTTTTATATTATTTTTTTTTTTGGATTTTTAGAATGTGAAAGAAATAAAGGGCAATATAAACAAGCACACTTCAGCAAATTATTTAACACACCAAAAAGCAGGCAAAAATTCAGGAAGAATTATTTTTATGTTTTTTAGGTTTTTTACTGTTTTTGGTTAATTCAAAGAAAATGAGCAAAGCTTGCTAAGTCCCTGTGGATCGAACCTCAACTTGCCCTTTACATTCTCTTATGCCCATTTGCGCAAGTAGTTGTAATATTATTTGTTTGACTTTGATTATTCGTGGTAACACAACGACTCGATAAAATCATCATCTTAAACCGCGAAAAATCTCGTCATCATTTTGGCGCCGTTGCCGGGGAGGAGACGAGGAGGCGATGAGGTTTTGTCGGAGATTTGAGTAATGGTAGAAGATTGTTGCGTGCCTTCGTGAATGGTGTGAGTTCCCTGCAAAACAAAGGAGAGACGTAAAGGCGTAATGCTGAGGGTGTTTTTCTGCATGGGAAAGAGAGATTCACGTGGGTGGGTTCTTGTCTTGATTCCAGCATATAGCACATGCCTATGGTACATAGTCCTGCCACATAGGTAGGATTACGATAATAAGTGTATCCGATTGTTTGGTTTGGATTGGTTTTATATACTATATATGTAGTTTGATTAATAAGTATAGGTCTTGACTTAACCCAAGTTTACAAATTAGATGTTTTAATAGATATATATATTACTAAGTACTACGATGATCATATAAGTGACTTATTAATTGTTATGCTCGTATCATCTATCCGATGATTGACAATGTAGTTTTGTAAATATAGGTTTATATAGGATTATAATCACTTGAACATTACTTTATATTTTAGGAGAACATTATCGATCATTGTGGTTTGCTATGTAGTTGTATATATATTCACTTATTACTGATTTTAGAGGATAAATATTGTTACTTTTGTGTGTGAGGTATTGATGAATTCGGTGCCCTTTTTATGAAATATAAGTACTCTCAAGTTGCTATTTGGTATACTTTATCTGAGATGGGTCATTGTTGTGAATCATGCATAATATGATGTGAAATGTATGTACAATGCATCAATCTTTGCTTAATTAGCACGAGTAGACATGATGAATCATATATTCATCACTAAGGTAGAAGGTATGAAATATAGGTCGTTGCGACCTCAGCCACTCAGAATGGGTATATCAAGAAAAAATCAGACCACTACGAGAAATAAAATCAATCGAAACAAGCACGAGCAGTCTAGCTATGTGATTAACCTGGTATAGCTCCCAGGGTCGAACACAAGGAGCACGGTTTGGCTTAAAAAGCCTACGAAGTAGTCGAAAGATCAGAAAGACAAGGAAAACATTTTGTGGTTTTTAATTGTTTTTATATTATTTTTTTTTTGGATTTTTAGAATGTGAAAGAAATAAAGGGCAATATAAACAAGCACACTTCAGCAAATTATTTAACACACCAAAAAGCAGGCAAAAATTCAGGAAGAATTATTTTTATGTTTTTTAGGTTTTTTACTGTTTTTGGTTAATTTTTGATATTTTTCTGATATTTATTCTGAATGCTAAAAATCAAACAGTGCTAAAAATGGAAGGTACTGTCCAGCAAGGCTTAAGACCCAAAAATAAAATATTTATGGATCTCAACAAGCCCTGGAGGTAATTTTCCTGTAATCTAGAAAGAATAAGGAAAATTTAGGTACCCTAATTATTGTTTTTGGATTTTTAAAGTAATTATTATAATTTTTATGGGTTTTTAGGGGTTTTTCAATTTTTAAGGTTTTTTAAGTGATGAAAAATAGCCAAAATTGGCTAGAAAATCAAACAGCAAGCAAACTACAGTATATAATTTTTTTAGAATTTTTGGGGGTGATTTTATATTTTTTTGGTATTTTTAAACCTAGACAGTAGCTAAAAAGGCTATTTTTGAATTTTTAAAAATACTAAATAAAAGCGAAAATGTCCTCAAAAATCACAGAAATTACTACACCATGGCAGGACCCATGTGTCGAAATCTCATTAGATTTGGAGGTGATTTACTATTTTATTCAAAAATGCAAAGAGGGCACAGTGCACAAGGACCAATGTGCAAATACCCGAGAATCTGGGGGCTCTGGTGCAAATTACCCAGCAAGTCACGCGCGTGGCGCGTGGCTGGGGCACACAGGGACCAAATGGTAATAAAAACCACGTTCCAGGACCTTTTGGTAACGGGTACCAAAAAGTCCAAGGGTCTGGTTGCAAAAAGCCCACTAAAATCCGCACATGTGTAATAAAAACGCTCACAGGGGCATAACTGCAATTACTCAAAAATATTCATTCATTTCATAACCCAACAGACTACAGGATAAAAGATGTAAATAGCCCAACTAAACACGTGACGAAGCACGTGATCTCATACACACAGGGGCATAAATGCAATTAAAAACAAGCACAGGGTCCACAGTGCAAATTACCCTACGTGAATAAAAGTACTAAAATATTTACAGGACTCGGAAATAGAACGACAAACTAATAGGGGCCCTAAGATATTTACCCCTTTATTGGTCGACGGCCAGATGCGCGCCACGTGGTGGATGGACGGTCAGGATGGGCGGTCAGGATGGGCGGCGCTACTCCTCTCTTTTTCTCTTCGGCTCGATCGACGGCTGAGGTGAGGCCACGTAGGTGATCCAACGACGCTGGGCTCCGGGCCTCTCTCCTCGGCTGTAACGGTCCTGATGCACTCCTCCGATGAATCAACGGTCGTTGCTCCTCAACTGACGGACGGCTAGGATTAGAACTGGAGCGAAGGTGTCATCGGACGGCTCTGGAAGATGGAGGAAGAACTCGACGCCGGCGAAGTTCGCCGGCCTCCTGCGTGCGCTCCGGTCCTCCTCAGCTGCTGCAAATGATCGGAACACGTTCTTGGTGCAGCCCCGCAGCTGATGGTCTTGGCCGATGGCCCAGCCGAGCCCTGGAGGGGCTCCGGCGAGGCTGGCGGCGCGAAGCTCCGGTCTGAACTGTAAGGGGGGCTCAGATGCCTCCCTTTGGACCTGCAAAGTAGACAGAAGGCTTCGCGGGTCGAGGGCAAAGTGCCTCGACCCAAGGAAGCGGGGTGAAGGTGGTCTGTGCGGTGGGGCGAACGAGCTCCGGCGAGGCGGAGACGGTGGAGCTCGACTCCCAGCTCCGGGGCGAGCTGGGTTGAACGAGTGGGTGAAGAACGCGCGTGGGGAGATGGCGGAGATGATGGGGTGCTCCGATGATCGAAATGGTACTCAGGATAGTCGGAATCAGGGAAGCACGGCGATGGGTCGATTTGGGGGTAGCTTGAAATACGATTAAACAAGAAAGAACTAAGGTTACCTGATGGGTGCGGTAGACTGTGGTGGATCTCAGCTGTCTCCTGGTCCTCGCCTCAAGGGCCGTCACTTCCCGAGGCTCGAGCTCCGGATGGTCGTCGGAGCACGGCTGCTTCAAGCGGCCGGATCGATGGTCGACGCACCTCTTCCTCGCTGCAACACCGGTGGGGGCAAGCTGTCACCTTGCTCGTCTCAATGGAGCTCACTGGAGAGAGAGTGGTTAGCCAAAGATGGCGCGAGAAAGCGGCAGAGCTCGGATTATATACGCATGAAGGTCCGGAAAGGAGGTGGCGGGTAGGGCGCGCCGAAGCGCGGATCTCGAGGCAGAAGCTCCGGCGAGCTTCTCGGATGTGCTGAGGTCATAACGGACCCGGATTTGGGGTGAATGGGAATCGGGTCAACAAAGGAGATATCCGAGAAGGCGGGTCGAATACTCAAACCCGGGCTCTGGTGGTCCTGGGGGAGGTGTTGACCGGGGGTCAACAATCCCCCGTGGACCAATCAGAGCCCGCCAATATTTGGGATTTTATTTGATTTTTCTGAGGCCTTAAATGGCCGAATTTCCAAAAACTTAAAACATGAAAAATGTTTGTTTTAATTTTTTCTATTTTTTTGTGATTTTTAATTAATTTTTGGAATTTAAAATAAGGTATATACATATTAGCTATACATAGGTATATATACATTAAGTAGATTTTTGATTTTTGATTTTTAATTAGTTATTTTTATACATTTTTATTCCCATTTTATATTTTATTTATTTATAGGATAAAATGAGGAATAAAAGGCTATTTTTATTTTATTTTTATTATTTATATACATAGGTCAAATAATTATTTATTTATACTTATATACATGGTATATATACAAGGTAGTTTTATGTTTTAATTTTGTAATTTTTATTTGATTTTTGGTTTAATTTATTTTATTTATTTACAAAACACAAAAAGGAATATTTACACAAAGTTTTGAAAATAAATAGCTTTATTTACAAGGTGAAATAAATAGAGAGATGATGAGCTATGTACATGATGAAGGGTTCTTTTTGAATTTTTGATTTTTAATTTTTGTTTTGTTTTCCATAGTTTCTATATATACAAAATATGTACAAATATATTTTTTTTGGTTGAGGAAAATATTATTTATTTATTTACATAAATATATATACACATGAGCCCCTATCTCCCTCTACTTGTGGCTTTTATGCGGTCAGGCCCATGCTGAGCCCTCCCTTGGGTTAGGTTGCTCAATATTTATTCTAAATATTTCCCTCTTTTTCTTTTTCCTCTTTATTCTTTTATTTTTGCACAAAAACATGCTAATTACATATTTTTACAAAATGCATGCTTTTGCTAATTATTGATATTTACATATATCTACATGTATTTGCAAAGGTTTTTGTAGCTAAAATATAAGAATAAAGAGTGATGAATGGGTATTCATCACCCCCCTATACTATACTTTGCTAGTCCCTTAGCAAACACTTATTTGAAAAAGAAGTGAAAAAGAAAGAAAAAGAAAAAGAAAAAGAGAATGTGCATGGATCAAGGTTGATTTATTAAACTTTCCTTCATTAAATTGAAATATGGAGCTCGATCAGATCTTTGGATTATTAATGTGTCGGAACCTTATTTGGACTTAAGCTTAAAACTCAACAGCCTCTAAGTTCCACCAATCTATGGACAAGACTCCTTAATAAACCAGATCAGAACAAGTCTACATACACAAACTCTAATGACCATGAATCTTTCCAAGCAGTGTAAGTGATATGTGGCTCCCCACCTCAGAAGTAACAAAGAAACAACCTCCCTCAACCTGGTAACTCTAATGCCTCGGTCTAGCAACTCTTTCCTCGAGAAGCGGGGTATTCCCTTCTAAGTTCAAGTGCAACCGGCTCAAGAAGAGGGGGTAGAAGTATAGAGTTTTGGAAGCCTAGCCAGTGTAGCTAGGTCTCCCGCTGCAAGCTTCATGAGATGTAACATGGATAACATAAGCTTTGCTTTATTTGACTATGTACACTCCGGTGGGGTTATTAAATTTTCAATCCGACCCACCACTTTTTTGGAGTTCTTTTTGCATTTTTGCATTTTTTTTTCAAAGACTTCTGTACAGCATATCTACATGGTGCAGCATATAAGAAATTTCCCCTTGAGCCAGTAGACTATCCCTCTTTTGAAGCTTTATTGCAACCCACGGCTTCTGTCTTTAGTCTTCATCACCACTAGACCAAGTTGAGGTGCACTTCCTTCACTAGAAGAAGAAGAGAGGTTCCGCCTAGAAGTACTACCCTCATATGCTACCCCAAGCCAAAGGAAACTGCCTCCTCACCACCTCATCCGTGGAGAGCCATGTGTAAAGTGCAGGTGCAAGTCAAGCCATTGTCTCTAAGAGTCATGCGTGTGTTGTTAAGTGTTCTACTTAAGCTCATCAAGATGACATATGCTCATAGCCTAGTGGACTCAAAGAATTAAGTCCTTATGGACCTGAAAAGCCTTAACCCTAAGTCCTATAAGGTTCCTCTTAAAGTTAGGTGGATTAAGATCTTATTCAAGCTCCATTTCTCAATTTAATTCCAGGCTTAGTTTAAATGTCAACTCTCATCCAGGAAAAACTATATACATATCTGTACACAAGATGCTATTTACAAGTATTTTACAATCATGCAAAATTTTTGAAAAATGTTTTGAAATCATGGATGATGAATGAGGTGCAAGTTTTGCAAAAAGATATTCACAAGTATTTACACAAGATTTTTGCAAACTTTTGATTTTCAAAACATTTTGGAAAAATTTTGTACTATATACATAATTTTGATACAACATATTTACACAAGCTTTACACAAAAGATTTTTGAAATCATTTTTACAAAAATACTTTGTACACTAGCTATGTATGTGCAAGGATAAAAGAGGTTTATGTACATGAAAATTTTTAAATTTTTGTGATTTTTAGCCATTTTATTTATTAACACACTCACACAAAGTACGAGTTATGGCTAAAGTATATATGAAATATATACACACCCCCCTATACTTAGCTCGAGCGATGTCCTCAGAGTGATCAAGAGCGATGAAGAAGACATAACTCGTGCTTAGTAAAAGGGAAGTGAAAAGGAATGGCTAAGTACAGGAACGAATAAATGAATAGAATAAGAGGAACTCGGTGGTTTCCCCCTATACTTAGGATTAACTAATCCTAAGTATAGCAAGTTGTACATGAAGGGAAAGCCGAGTGAAGAAGATACAGAATCTGCCCCCCCTATACTTAGGGTAAAATATCCCTAAGTATAGGCAGCAAAACCGGGGTAGAACGAATGAAAAGAATACCCGTAGGTCCGACATCCCCCCTATACTTAGGGTAAAGTACACCCTAAGTATAGCATAATCATAAGATGAGAAAGGGATGTGGGACTAAAGAATAGAATGATATGGACAACTGGATCTATACAGGCGGAGGAACAGTGAAAATCAGGCGTGAGATGCAAAAGATGTGAGTCAAGAGACCACATCTCACGCAAAATGAATAGGGGCACAAATAATAACGTCCCGCGGCTCATGATCTAGATATGGCTTGAGCCGCTGGCCGTTCACTCGAAAGGTGCTCTCGGAAGACAACTCGGATATATCAATACTACCATTGTCGTGCACCTTTCTGACGAGAAAAGGTCCTTTCCATTTGCTCTGTAGCTTCCCTGGAAATAGTCTAAGCCTTGCATCAAACAGCCACACTCTCTGTCCAATCTCAAAATGCTTGTGGCTGATATGAGAATCATGCCACTCCTTGACTTTCTCCTTGTAATGTAGGCTGCTTGAGAAAGCTGCATCTCTAAGCTCCTCCAGGGCAGCTAACTCTGCCCTCCTCTGGTCACCTATACCATCTGGATCCATAAGAATATCAGTGACTGCCCAAAGTGACTTGTGCCTCAGCTCAACAGGTAAATGGCATGGCTTGCCATAAACGAGGCGAAAGGGAGATGTACCCAATGGAGTCTTGAAAGACGCCCGATATGCCCACAAGACCGAGTCCAAAAGCTGTGACCAATTCTTTCGGTCAGGGCGGACGACTTTCTGCAGAATAGTCTTGATCTCCCTGTTCGACACCTCAGCTAGACCATTCGTCTGTGGATGGTAAGGTGTGGCAACACGATGGTCTATACTGAACTCGCTAGCAAGGGCCTTTACCTGGTCGTTGATGAAATGAGACCCCCCATCAGAAATAAGAACTCGTGGAACCCCGAACCGCGTGATGATATGCTTCCTCAGAAATCTGCAAACTGTCCTCGCATCAGCGGCTCGGGTGGGGATAGCCTCAACCCAACGACTAACATAATCTACGGCCAACAGAATGTACTCAAATCCCTGACTCTTAGGGAATGGACCCATGAAATCGATGCCCCATGCGTCAAAAACCTCACAGAAGTGAATGGGCTGCATCGGCATCATATCACGTTGTCCACAAGTGCCCATCCTCTGACAGTCAGTACATCTCTTCACGAACTCATCCGAGTCCTTGAAGAGGGTAGGCCACCACAAGCCGGATTGGAGCACTTTCTGTGCCGTTCTCCTCCCAGAATGATGTCCTCCTGCCTCAAGCTTGTGGCAGTAAGTGAGGACGCTATGGTGTTCCTCCTGAGGAATACACCGACGCCAGACGCTATCCCCTCCTTCGTGGTAAAGGATGGGATCCTCCCAGTGGTAGGACTTGGCCTTCGCAAGGTAGGTCTCAAGCCTCTGCCTGGGCCAATCTTGTGGGACTTTCCCTGCAACGAGAAAGTTCACAATATCGGCATACCACGGGAGTGAGGCGATAGCAAGGATCGCCTCATCTGGGAAGGTATCACGAATAGGATCAATCTGCTCAGAATCCTCAGGCTGCTCTAATCGGGAGAGATGATCTGCCACCACATTCTTGACTCCAGGCTTATCCTTAATCTCAATATCGAACTCCTGGAGTAGAAGGATCCATCTAGTCAATCTGGCCTTGGCATCCTTCTTTGCCATGAGGTACCTGATGGCGGTATGATCTGTAAACAAAGTCACTCTAGATCCAATGATATACGATCTGAACTTATCTAGGGCAAACACTACTGCTAGCATCTCCTTCTCTGTGACCGTATAATTCCGCTGGGCGGAATCCAATGTGCGGCTAGCATAGTGTATGGCAAATGGCACTCCATCCCTCCTCTGTCCCAGCACTGCCCCCACGGCAAAATCGGAGGCGTCCGTCATGATCTCGAATGGGAGAGACCAATCAGGTGGCTGGAGAACAGGAGCCTCGATAACGCACTGCTGGAGAGTCGCAAAGGACGAAAGACACTTGTCATCGACAAGGAACTCGGTGTCTTTCGTCAAGAGGTCAGTCAACGGTCGGGCAATCTTGCTGAAATCCTGAATGAACCTCCTATAAAATCCAACGTGCCCCAGGAATGACCGTAACTGCCTCAGATTGGACGGCGGTGTGAGTTTTCTAATGACATCAACCTTGGCCGGATCAACCTCCATGCCCCTGTTGGAGATGATGTGGCCAAGCACCGTCCCTTGAGTCACCATAAAGTGACTCTTCTCCCAAGATAGAACCAACTGGAACTCGATACATCGCTGGAGTACCCGGTCTAGGCAGTCAAGACAAGAATCAAATCCGTCGCCGTAGACCGAGAAATCGTCCATGAAGACCTCCAAACACTCCCCTACCATGTCCGAAAAGATTGACAGCATGCACCTCTGAAAAGTCGTAGGGGCATTGCATAGCCCAAATGGCATGCGTCGAAAAGCATATGTGCCGAAGGGACAGGTAAAGGTGGTCTTCTCCTGATCTTCAGGAGCGATGGCCACCTGGTTGTAGCCCGAGTACCCATCCAGGAAACAATAATGGCTCTTCCCTGCCAGTCTCTCAATGATCTGGTCAATAAAAGGCAGGGGGAAATGGTCCTTCTTGGTGGCCTGGTTGAGTCTCCTGTAGTCAACACAGACCCTCTAAGAAGTGGGTACTCGTGTAGCGATCTCCTCTCCCGACTCACTGATCACAGTCGTGATGCCCGTCTTCTTGGGCACCACATGCAAAGGGCTGACCCACTTGGAGTCGGAAATGAGATAAATAAAATCTGCGCTCCACCATTTGGATATTTCCTTCATCACGACCTCTCTCAGGTTGGGGTTCAGTCGCCGCTGGAACTCACGCGACGGCTTCGCCCCCTCCTCAAGATAGATATGGTGGGAGCACACTGCTGGACTAATCCCATGGAGATCCGCTACGCTCCATCCGATCGCCTTGCGGTTCTTTTCAAGAACCCCCATCAGACGGGATTCTTGCTCTCCAGTCAACTCGGCTGAGATGATGACTGGGTACATCTCTGGATCGCCCGCAAGGAATCGATACTTCAGCGAAGTAGGGAGCGACTTTCGCTCTGGAATGCTGGGTGCTGGCAAATCTGGCTGCGGAAGAAAATGAGTGAAAGCTGCTAAATCGGCCAAATCTGCCTGGGAAAGTGAAAGCGTCCTCTCGCAAGCTGAATCGGGAGAAGGCTGCTCAACTGCACTGTCTCTGCTCGGCTCTGCGTCTACCTCCTCCTCATCTCTAGGCTCAGATGGACTCAAGTCTGGCATCTGATCATAGCAATCGGCCCAATCAGACTCTGAATCCGAGGGATCTGTATCATCCGCGGTGGCATCAGTACCACCGAACAAAAAGGTGGCCTCAGCACCACCATCACTGAACATCGTGTCGCGATCGAGGACCGTCTCTGCTGCCTCTATGGTATCCTGAACCAGGTCTGTGCTCTCCAGACCCTCCTCTGCTATCGTCTCTGCATCAGCTGTATCTGAAAGTAAGAGGGTGGTCTGTGTCTCCAGGTCTGCCCAAGCTGCCTCATCGTCTGAAATCACAAAATCGCAGTCCTGGTGGATGTCTGGCTCTGCGTCTGTCAGCTGTTCTGTATCGGTACTCGCATCTGAGCTGGCTCTGAGTCTGGCTCTGTAATCCTCGACCGTCTCTATTTGTATACTTTCGCCCTCGACGCGAAAGTACACCTTCCCGCTATCATGATCAGTCACCGCCTTGGCTGTGGCCAAGAACGGACGACCAAGGATGATGGGGGTATCGGTCACTGACTCAGGGATCTCCATGTCCAACACTACGAAGTCCACGGGGAATTTCAGGCCCTGAATCGTGACGATAACGTCTCGTAATAACCCCTTCGGCCTCTTGACAGATCGATCAGCGAACTGAAGGACTGTCCTGCTCTGTCGAAGAGTGCCCAACTCGAAGCGGTCGAGAAGGGCTGCCGGGAGAAGGTTGATCGACGATCCGCTATCCAGAAGAGTACGGTCGAACCTCTGCTCACTAATCTGGCAACTGACATACGGGGCCCCTGCATCTGGCCGCTTGGCTGGCAGTCGGTTCTGGATCGCGAAGCACGTGGCTTTTGTCAGCACATGTATCTCTGAAGTATGGTTCCTCCTCCTCCTCCTAACTGTAGTCCTCTCTCTCAAAGATCTCTGGAGAAGGGGGATGTGCTGCAAAGCCTCCTGGAGGGTCAGCTGAATGTGGAATCGATCTATCATGCTCTGGCTGAACTCCTCGAACTCTCTCTTTTTTGTATTTTCTTTTTTCTTCCCCTTCCCCATCTGAAGGGCTCTAGGGAAGGGGATCACTGGGTCCTTCTCAGATGAAGAACTAGGAGAAGATCTACGCGGTTCAAGGACCGGATCCACACATACATCATGCACAATAGTGGGACCAAAAGAATGTAAACCTTTTCCTTTATTCATCACAGAATCCTGAGATACATGACCATGAGGAAAAACAACAACTCTCCCTCTACAGACACCGGTGGCCTCAGTACCACCACGGACGGGCTGCTCTGCTGCTGCTGGTGAAGGTAGACGTCGGGCGGCATCAGTACCGCTCGCTGGCTCGGCTGCTGCTGGGGTGGCATCAGTACCACCTCCTCGATCTGGTGAAGTGGCGGCCTCAGTACCGCCTGTAGGATCAGCATCATCGGTGGCCTCAGTACCACCGTCATTGACTGGAGCGGCCTCAGTACCGCTCCCCTCCTCCTCCTGGGGCGCCTCTGGATGGTGCTCAGCTGAGGCGCCGCCGCCGGCTGGGGTCCTACCGCTCCTAAGCGTGGCAAAATCAACATCAAACAGATCTGAAGAAGTATCATCAAATGGATCGCTAGGAGTGGCTAACTCAGTATGTACTACCTGCTCAGACTTCCGCTTCAGGTTGTTCGGATTGGGCTCTATTTGTGCAGGTATGGCGGCCTTCCCTCTCACCAAGTCCCGCATCTCCTGGCGGAACTCATCCATCTCCCGTCTGAAGGTCGTCTGCTGGTCCGTGAGGAGGCGGGCGATATCATCCAAGGCAGGGCTCTCGTGGGAGCCCGACGGGTAGCCTCTCTGTGGGTGAGGCTGCTGGTACGGCTGTGGGTGAGAGGGGTAGGACGGAGGGTGCTGCTGGTGCTGGTATCCCGGGTGAGCTTGCTGCTCACGTCTCCCAGACTGTCCCTGATGCTGATAGGGACGAGGACCGTAGGATGGCTGCTGCTAATACACTGGGGGCTGCTGCTGCGACTGGTGCTGGTCTCTCTGATGGGAGTACTGCCCTCCCTGACCTGACGGCTGCTGCTGGGGCTGGGCACCACCACTCCCCCACCTGAATCCGGGATGGTCTCGTCGGATCCCAGGCTGGGGACGGTCGTACCAGATCCCGTTGACATCCATCAACGGCTCTGCATCCAAGGGGGCTGGGGGTAGTACTGCCAACGGCTGGTCCGGCTGGTAGAGCACCATCTGCATCTCTGAAGATGGTGGAGACTGGTAGGTGGGCTGCGGCTGCTGGTACGGCTCCGCCTGTACAAAGTGAACCTGTCTAGGCTGCTCTGAGGAGCTGGAGCGCTGGGACGAGCTGCTGCTGCCGCCGGTATCGCCTCGCGACAGAAGACGGGGCTGCGAAGCCGTCTGTGTCTCCTGGAGACACATGAGCTGTGTCTTCATGTCGCTCAAGACTTGTGCCATCTGCTCCATCTGCGTGATACTCTGGCACTGCTTCTTCTCTATCAGCTCCATACGGTCCAACTTCTCGCTGATAATGCCCATGTCCGCAGCGGACGACTCGGCCTGTGCTGCTGCTACTGCGGACGAACTGGATGGACCTGCATCTACCCGTGCTATCCTCTGGTACTGCACGGGTCCTGGCTGATGTGGCTGGGTCTTCTGCGTATAGAGCCTGGTCTGAGACATCACCATGTAGTTCTCTGACATCTCCTCGTAAATGGCCCAGACCTGCTCGTGGTCCTTGGCGAAGTAGGACCCGCCGCAAGAAGCGTTCACCAGACCCTGAAGCTCTGGCGTCAACCCGCTGAAAAAACTCTGAACTAGGTTCGGCTTCGATATGTCGTGGTGCGGGCATCTGTCTAAGAGCTCTCTGAACCTCTCCCAAGCCTCGTGGAACTGCTCGTTGGGGAACATGGAGAAGTTGCTGATCAGGGCCCTCGCTGCATTCGTCCGCCCGAGTGGATAGTACTTCTTCAAGTACTCGGTGCGGAGCTGCTCCCAGGTGTGGACGAACTTCCCTAGATGCTTCAGCCAGGTGGCTGCTCTATCTGCCAGTGAAAACGGGAAGGCTATCATCCGTATGGTGTCCTGGTCCACGTGGCGATCGTGGACAGTGCTGCAGATCATCAGAAACTCCTGGAGGTGGAGGTGGGGCTCCTCGGTGGCTAGCCCGTGGAAACGGGGTAGTAGCTGCAAGGTGTTCGGGGGGAACTTGAAGTCCCCCACGATAGCTGGAACTACCACCCAGTGATGCATCAGAGTGGATCCGGGGTTGTGTAACGCCCGCATCGGCTGTGGTACTCCTCTCGCAGCAGCGGCTGCTGCTGCGGCTGCTGCGGCTGCTGCCTCTGCGTCCTCTGCATCAGGTATATCCTCGGGCTCGCTCTGCTCTGAACCTCGCTCTGCTCGGAGCCTCTCCAACTCGCGCCTCATCTCAATCATGAATGCTCCCTGATCGCGGAGCTGCTGCTGAACCGTCTCAAGTGATGCGATCAGGGTGGAGTTGATCGCCCCCTGGTCAAGTACAACATGATGGTCTCCCTGTCGACCTCTGGGGGAATCGTCTGCTCTGGCGGCCATAACGACGTCTGCAAAACCAAACGAGCCCAACTCAGGTGCTGTCAAATGTATCAATCTCTCCTCGGGCTCGTGTCTCTCAGGAAGGTCAGAAAGGGGGTCGAGGGGGAACAGGGCGGAATCGTACTCGGGCTCGGAGAGCTGGTCTGGGCTCTCACTAGCCAACCTAGATGATCGGGTAGACGTGCCCGAAAGCGGTGCAGCCAGAGGCTGCCTAAGAGACCGTCTACCCATCATCTTGATCTGGGCGAGTAGGGCGGATGAGATCTGGAATCAACTATGATCACAAAACAAACCCCCGGTTCACCAACACAACACGAGCTGAAGACCGTGAAAGTTCGGTCAAATTATCTTGGCTATTTTATTATGGTGAACACACAAAGTATCAGAGCGCTTACGTGACCTGTTAGGATATCCGATACTAGCCCCAACCGACTGGCCTGCACTAAGAAGTCGGTAATCAGTCGGGTCTAGTACCGGGAGGCTCTACCTAGGGTGCGGGTCACTCTCTCGCGCATCCAAACCAGACAATGAGGGGGTTGCTCTCCCCAAGACAAAGTTTTTAGGGTGAGCGGTTTTTAATGATCAAGTATGATTAGCAGTCCCAATTTTTTTGTTTTTCTTTTTAATCTTTTTCAGAGCAAGCAAAAAGGCCTAACGAATTTTCGGTTCTCCTGATTATTTAAGCCGAAAACAGGGGGGAGAAGACGAAAAAGCCGATGCGCGAGAAAATCAATGATGCATGCAAAGTAAGGAAGGCGTACCTGACTCCAGCACTCTACATGCAATTATGATCCGCGCAGAATTTAAAGACAAGAAATAAACTACCTAAATGATGCAACGGAAAAAAACCGAGGTCCTAAACAGCAGTGCTAGCGTAGAACCGTCTAACCGATCACCGACCTCCAAGCCAAAGGGTCCGGTCTTGGCCTACCCCTCCTCTTCTCGACAGGTCGAGTTCAGGAGTAGCGCTTGTGGGGCAGGCTCGCGGCACGTAGGCTGCGAAGGCAAATGAGTCGGTTATTTTTATTAATTATTTTTAGTAGGTCCAATTAACGATCTATAGGAACAGATCAGCAATTAGGTGTGGGGATCCTACTATTACGGCACAGTCACCAGAAAATCCTACTGCTAGGGGCTCGATCAAAAAGCCGCGTAAACACCGGAAAGGCAGTAAAAAAATAGAAAATAAAAGCCGCGAAAAACCGCGAAAAACCGCTACGTTCTAAAGGGTCCCCCGAGCACACCGGTGCTCGGCGAAACAGACCCGAGAGTGTCCAAGTCCACAAGTCTTAGCGTACCTGTATTATTACAATAATAATGAAATAAAATCCTAAATTATCCTCTCCCACTCAACTCTCTCTCTCTCTAGCTCTCTCCTGCGGCTTCGTGAAGAAGGAAGCCGCCTCCGCGTCGCTCGGGTGCACCGGCGCTCCTAAGAATGCCGCCCTCGCTCCTCGGGCCCTCGCAAGAAATAGAAAGAAAAGTGGTCAGTCCAGAATTATTCAGAAATATCAGAAAATATATGTATACAAAAATCTATACAAAAAGCCGCGAATCAAAAAGCCGCGGAAAAATCTAAAAGACTACTAAGCCGTGCTCCCCGGCAACGGCGCCATTCTGATATCCCAAAAACCCCGAGTGACTAAGGTAGAAGGTATGAAATATAGGTCGTTGCGACCTCAGCCACTCAGAATGGATATATCAAGAAAAAATCAGACCACTACGAGAAATAAAATCAATCGAAACAAGCACGAGCAGTCTAGTTATGCGATTAACCTGGTATAGCTCCCAGGGTCGAACACAAGGAGCACGGTTTGGCTTAAAAAGCCTGCGAAGTAGTCGAAAGATCAGAAAGACAAGGAAAACATTTTTGTGGTTTTTAATTGTTTTTATATTATTTTTTTTTTGGATTTTTAGAATGTGAAAGAAATAAAGGGCAATATAAACAAGCACACTTCAGCAAATTATTTAACACACTAAAAAGCAGGCAAAAAATCAGGAAGAATTATTTTTATGTTTTTTTAGGTTTTTTACTGTTTTTGGTTAATTTTTGATATTTTTCTGATATTTATTCTGAATGTTAAAAATCAAACAGTGCTAAAAATGGAAGGTACTGTCCAGCAAGGCTTAAGACCCAAAAATAAAATATTTATGGATCTCAACAAGCCCTGGAGGTAATTTTCCTGTAATCTAGAAAGAATAAGGAAAATTTAGGTACCCTAATTATTGTTTTTGGATTTTTAAAGTAATTATTATAATTTTTATGGGTTTTTAGGGGTTTTTCAATTTTTAAGGTTTTTAAGTGATGAAAAATAGCCAAAATTGGCTAGAAAATCAAACAGCAAGCAAACTACAGTATATAATTTTTTTAGAATTTTTGGGGGTGATTTTATATTTTTTTTGGTATTTTTAAAACCTAGACAGTAGCTAAAAAGGCTATTTTTGAATTTTTAAAAATACTAAATAAAAGCGAAAATGTCCTCAAAAATCACAGAAATTACTACACCATGGCAGGACCCATGTGTCGAAATCTCATTAGATTTGGAGGTGATTTACTATTTTATTCAAAAATGCAAAGAGGGCACAGTGCACAAGGACCAATGTGCAAATACCCGAGAATCTGGGGGCTCTGGTGCAAATTACCCAGCAAGTCACGCGCGTGGCGCGTGGCTGGGGCACACAGGGACCAAATGGTAATAAAAACCACGTTCCAGGACCTTTTGGTAACGGGTACCAAAAAGTCCAAGGGTCTGGTTGCAAAAAGCCCACTAAAATCCGCACATGTGTAATAAAAACGCTCACAGGGGCATAACTGCAATTACTCAAAAATATTCATTCATTTCATAACCCAACAGACTACAGGATAAAAGATGTAAATAGCCCAACTAAACACGTGACGAAGCACGTGATCTCATACACACAGGGGCATAAATGCAATTAAAAACAAGCACAGGGTCCACAGTGCAAATTACCCTACGTGAATAAAAGTACTAAAATATTTACAGGACTCGGAAATAGAACGACAAACTAATAGGGGGCCCTAAGATATTTACCCCTTTATTGGTCGACGGCCAGATGCGCGCCACGTGGTGGATGGACGGTCAGGATGGGCGGTCAGTGTGACGCCCCGCCCCGCGGGGAGGGTGTCATAGCTATCTCCCTAGGATCCAGATACTCAGCAATAGCCACATTCATACATCATGATTAACATTCAGAATGTAAAGCAGGAAAAGTAAAGAATAAAAATGTACCAATGACATTTACATATTCATGGTTCCCAAAAATTTTAGAAATTTACAATAGAGTCCACAAAATATATTTTCATGGCTAACAACTTAAACTGTAGAAGCTACAAAAGCATAACGACAACTAGTATATCTCTACAAGTGAAACTGTACCCTGGGTCTTGTACAAAGTGCGGAAGATCAAGTCACTGCTGTTGATCAACAACCTGTAAACCTGGATGGGTTTCCAAAGAAGTACGTATGAGCTAAAATGCTCAGTACAGCTAAAACAGGCTAACACTACACTAAGCAGAAAGTGTAAAAGAGTAAAGAGATGGATGTTCATATTCCTTTATTAATCTTGTCATTATTATTCACTATCCCAAACGTGTATAAAGCGATTATTCTAAATTGCACACAAACTAATACTTGTTGTAAGCTCATCAATTTTAAATTTACTTACCTGAACCGTTGGGGTTAATCATACAAGAATCTGTAAATAGGTATATTATTAGTTCAAGACATATTTCCATCATAAAAAATCAGAGATCTTGCCATCATTTAGTTATAGAGTTCAAACATTGATAAACAAACTCAACAGTCACAACGTGTGCACTGGAGCAACGAACTCAAGCCAACAAACTCAAACAACCAACCCCAACTTCAACTTCAACCCATTTCCCCCAGCTTACCCATCACGAGGGGAATACCCGGGAACGAGTACACCGCGGCCAAACGGGACCGCACCGGATACACCCTTGTGACGAAGTACGAGTCTTCGATGAGTGCCGTACTAGGGACGCGGACACACCGACTGTACCCGTAGCACTACGTTCAACCGACAGAGTAGCGAACACACCGACAAACTCGCGGAACTAGAACTAACACTCCATCTAGGACTCACCGGGACCACGAGAGTTGCGCCCCACTCTCGGGTAGGCTAACTTCTCTATGCCCTACACCCATGCAACAAACATTTCCAAAGTGGATTTCAACTTAATCTCATTTATTCCTTCAATTTTTATAAGAAAGCATTATCATGTTGATCACGGAATTTCCGTCTATTGGTCATAGTTCACAATGGCGAATAATTACAAATATGAATATTTGTTCATATATATCTCATATTAATCAAGCACAAATAGGTTTGTAATTCATGGACCTCCGCTACACGGGAAACATGGAAGTCATCTTCGATAAGCTCCTAAGGACATTTATCCCATCTATAACAAGAGAAATCGTAGCACAATTTCTATAACTTGAAACCAAAATCAGGAATGCCTCCCATAATAATAACACTCGGATGATTCAAATGACTTGTCCAGCTTCATCTACCTAACTAATATGAGATCTAACTCACAGGACAATGAAAATACAAACATCGACTATTACCATGTGCCTAACAATAAGTCCGAAAATAAATTTCCTGATATACTGTTGGTTGTTACTTTTTCTTATAATAAACCCATTGATTCAAGTATTTATTTGATGATCATCGTGCACAACATAGCTCGAAAACACAAATATTGATAATCTTATTAATTGGTGGAATATGTAATAACACAAATTATCCTTTGTTTTAGTCATTTCATTTCATCAAATGAACATCACTCTCCTTATATATTACCCATCAATAAAATGGTAATTTTTTTACAGAGAAAACCACTATAACTTTGCATTGTGATAGATTGTGTTTACTTTACTTACCAAAGAGATAATAATATGGTTGACGTACATAAAAACAACAAAGTCCATATGTATGTATGTACTAATCATCTCTTGCACATATTTATAACCGATTATTTAGCCACGACTCTAGCTACCTCATATCTCAAATGTCGACGTATTAATGAGTACTTCATGTGCAATATCCATTGGATCTTCTTAGCAGTATATGATTCCTCATACATTACTCCTGTAGGTAACATTTACTTCTTGTAGTTATCGATCAATGGAGGTGGACAATTTGACGAAACACATATCTGTATACACGTTGGAATAACATGGAGGTTAACTCAAAGATTCTAATGTCAAAGTAACGGAAGATTTTCTTTTTAAAAAAAACGTACATTAGCTTTAGTATACAACTTTTTCTTTTGGAAACACAATGACCCGTAATCATGGAAGCAATCAATGCCAACAAATGATATCTTTATATTTATTAAATATGCTACCTTAACGTAAGGGAGTTACATGCATAATGCATTAATATAGTATGTCAATAGCTATCATAATACAATAACCTCAACGACACTTATTATTCACATATTTCCGTTTGTGCACTTATAATCGATTATTAACTTTAGCTTTATATTAGATCAATTGTATCTTAGTAGGCCTTTGCACAAAAATTCAAAAGGAAAATAGAAACAATGTTGAGACACATCTTTACGTGTGGAAATGGGGCATAGTCACAACCAATATTATTCTTATACATGTATGTAAATATGATCATAATTACAACCAATATTCTTGATTCTAAAAGAAACGTCGTTGTTAACCTTTGATCCAATCAACCAAGAGCACTGACGAATATATAAAAATAATGGCACTCTGATATCTAAGGTTTCGAAGATATTCAAGCATATGGGTTCAACGAAAATTCATGTGAAGCCCTCAGTAAGGAAGATACATCATTACACATATAAATTCTTATGCAAGTATCCGTAAGTATTCTTTTTATCTCATAGCTTGAACATAATCCATACGTTTAACCACAATATATCCATTCCATCATTCATTTTTACTACTTTATTTAATATGAAAATTACTTTTTTTGCAAATTTCTTTTGACAATTCTTTTATTCTTTAAGAACATGAACAACCAAGAATCTCCAGACGAAGGGGGAAACCCAATCCAGCAAGAGGGACACGAGGGTCCATGGGATATATGAAATGCGAGAAAATCGCAAGAAAAAGGGGAGGGGACCGTACCTATATGTTGTTTGTGCATCAACGTCATATGTCCATTCGAAGTAGTTCCACGCTTCATCATGATCACGAAAATCCTCTAAATCAAAATAATCCCTTGCTTAGATCTAACCCACAACAAAATCTTGAAATACAAGGAACGAGAGAGATGATCTTACATTTCTAGTGCTAGATCCGTGTAGAGGATGTCGAGGGAAAACTTCCCCACAAAATAGTAGAGAACAACCAACTCCGCCAACGCTCCGTCGGATCTCCAACGGTCTTGAGAGGTGGGAGATGGTGAGTGGTGGCTAGGGTTTGCAAGTGAGAGGAGAGAGCAGCCCATGTGTCCTTTTATATCTCAAAAATCATACTTGGGCGGATCTCTTAGATGGATCTTGCTCAATCCCGTATAACCATTTCATATTTGACCCATCCTCACTAAAATGATCATATTTCACTCATCCGATATCCGATTTACAAAATTTCAGATGCGTTGGAATCCTGACGACGATACGCATCCAACAAGTCATAATATGCTACAATCAGATCGAAATTGGATTTTTCATAAATTTCTTATTGAACCACAACTATGTGATTATCCTCAACTTGACCAAGTTGTGGGGCTAAAACCAGGGGTTTCACATCATAACAATCTTAAAACAAGTCTCGTCCTCGAGACTTCAGGAATTGGTATTAGTAGTATTCTCTGTCTATTCATATCATATGTTGTATACATCCACGATATCATACCTAATATCCATTACATCATGTAAAGATATTATTGGGGTAGGACATGTGTCTATTACGATATGCGAAAGGCTTTCTACATACCTTAAAGTTATAACTTTTGAAAAGAAAAACAATCCTAATATGCATCTTTCTTAGCTTAAGGGTGATAACAATCTTAAAAGAACTCTTCCTACTCCTAGAGATGCACTCGCATATGCAATCTACTTATCACATGAGTGATAATAATCTTAGTAGAACATTTGTTACCACTGCCAACGACAACTAATTTTAAGAAATTACAGTTGACACATTCGACATCTTAAGAGAGTTCAAATTTCTTCAAAAGATGTACATGCATCTACATTCCACTTATCACGAGAGTGATAACAATCTTAATAGGACCTTTGTTATCGTGGTCAACGGTAACAATCTTTAGGGATTACAGTTATCATCTTCGGTGATAACACTCTTAAAGTATCCCCTTGTTACTCAGGAAGATGGATCCATATCCATGCTCTACTATTTACGAGAGTGATAATCATCTTGATAGGATCCTTTTTTTATCGCAATCAGTGATAACAACTTTAAGTGGATTATAGTCATCCTTTAATGATAAGAATATCAAAAAAAAATTATATCACCCTCAATGAGTACAAGCAAAAGGAATGGTGTTATCGCAGCCAGCGATAACAATCTTAAAAAGAATCAAACCATATCTTTCAGTCCTTAAGCTTGTCTTACGAATTAGCATGTTCTACTTGATACGAGTCTCAATATTACATAACTAAGATTTGATACTTATCAATCTTTTAACTCATTCGATTATAAAAAAAAAACTAAGACACTAGCATTGTCACAACTATAACCATCATAATCATATAATCCATATGTCATATTTTCTTGTGGACATGATCTATATTATCAACAAATTCAAGAAGAACATAATTTATGTTAATATAGATAAAACATTATCTAACATTTTTTCTTCATTTAGAATTACAAGAGCATTGAATAGTCATAAGAGTCATTACATCAATCGCATGCCTTGAGTATTTTTTTTTCCTTTTCATCGACATGTGAATACTCTCATATAGTGCTCTAACAATAACATTATTGGCTCACTGCGGGCATTCAACTTGACTATGACCTCTTTGGCCACATGTATAGCATCGTCGAGGCCTGCTACTTCCTCTTGGTCCATTTGTAGTAGAACTTGTTGTAATCTCGTGCATTGCTTCCAAAGGTAGGGAACCATTATAAGTTGTTGAAACAGACATCACAATCTGTTGCCCACCCTGGTCATTTTCACGTAATTTTTCTCCGCTCAATTTCATATCGTGATGTAAGTCTTCCATGCGAGATATGACTTCTACCATCTCACGGATAGTGGATGGTCGACAAGAAGAGAGTCTATATTGAATATCAAGGCGAAGTCCACACCAAAACTTTAAGATCCGTTCATCTTCACACATTTCAAGCATGGGTGAATGACGTGCTAACTCATCAAATTTGATCTGATATTCTCTAGCTGACATCGATCCTTGTTGCAACTCATCCAATTCTTTTCTTTTTCTCCTAATCCAGAAATCAGGAAGAAATTGTTCTCTAAATGACTTCACAAAATTATCCCAAGTCAAAGGATGTGATAAATGTCGGGATAAAGCGCTCCACCAATGCTTTGCATGACCGCTCAAGGAGTATTCAGCAAAATGGCACCCAACAGTCTTTGGGTGCTTGGATAATCTTGAGAACTTTCTCAATCTTTTCTAACCAAGCATCAGCATCCTCAGGATCAGTATCTCCCACAAACTCTGGTACTTGACCCTTGCAATAGCTAGCAAATATTTTCTGATGCTTCTGAAAAATATCCTCATTAGATAGATGGGGAAGTGTAACTCTAGTAGTACCCACGCTTTGAAGGGTACGAACGGATTCTTCAAATCCATCAAGTCTTCGCTCTACGGTCTGTAGTCTCCTATCCATATTTTGGAGCATGTCCATCATCATTGCCAATTGTCTAGCAATCTCAGCGTTCAAAAGCGACATGATTCTGCAAGAATCAATTACACTCATAAGTCTCTATATATCTAAGTCTTCATATATTAGGACTCTTATACGGGAACCATTCCTGTTGGACTAAACATCATAGTCAGAGGACCCTGATGTATTCCATACATTCCGAATACCGTTAATAATCATAAGTATAAATGTTGGCTAATGGAGTATCCTTGCTCTGATACCATCTGTGACGCCCCTCCCCGCGGGGAGGGTGTCATAGCTATCTCCCTAGGATCCAGATACTCAGCAATAGCCACATTCATACATCATGATTAACATTCAGAATGTAAAGCAGGAAAAGTAAAGAATAAAAATGTACCAATGACATTTACATATTCATGGTTCCCAAAAATTTTAGAAATTTACAATAGAGTCCACAAAATATATTTTCATGGCTAACAACTTAAACTGTAGAAGCTACAAAAGCATAACAACAACTAGTATATCTCTACAAGTGAAACTGTACCCTGGGTCTTGTACAAAGTGCGGAAGATCAAGTCACTGCTGTTGATCAACAACCTGTAAACCTGGATGGGTTTCCAAAGAAGTACGTATGAGCTAAAATGCTCAGTACAGCTAAAACAGGCTAACACTACACTAAGCAGAAAGTGTAAAAGAGTAAAGAGATGGATGTTCATATTCCTTTATTAATCTTGTCATTATTATTCACTATCCCAAACGTGTATAAAGCGATTATTCTAAATTGCACACAAACTAATACTTGTTGTAAGCTCATCAATTTTAAATTTACTTACCTGAACCGTTGGGGTTAATCATACAAGAATCTGTAAATAGGTATATTATTAGTTCAAGACATATTTCCATCATAAAAAATCAGAGATCTTGCCATCATTTAGTTATAGAGTTCAAACATTGATAAACAAACTCAACAGTCACAACGTGTGCACTGGAGCAACGAACTCAAGCCAACAAACTCAAACAACCAACCCCAACTTCAACTTCAACCCATTTCCCCCAGCTTACCCATCACGAGGGAATACCGGGAACGAGTACACCGCGGCCAAACGGGACCGCACCGGATACACCCTTGTGACGAAGTACGAGTCTTCGATGAGTGCCGTACTAGGGACGCGGACACACCGACTGTACCCGTAGCACTACGTTCAACCGACAGAGTAGCGGAACACACCGACAAACTCGCGGAACTAGAACTAACACTCCATCTAGGACTCACCGGGACCACGAGAGTTGCGCCCCACTCTCGGGTAGGCTAACTTCTCTATGCCCTACACCCATGCAACAAACATTTCCAAAGTGGATTTCAACTTAATCTCATTTATTCCTTCAATTTTTATAAGAAAGCATTATCATGTTGATCACGGAATTTCCGTCTATTGGTCATAGTTCACAATGGCGAATAATTACAAATATGAATATTTGTTCATATATATCTCATATTAATCAAGCACAAATAGGTTTGTAATTCATGGACCTCCGCTACACGGGAAACATGGAAGTCATCTTCGATAAGCTCCTAAGGACATTTATCCCATCTATAACAAGAGAAATCGTAGCACAATTTCTATAACTTGAAACCAAAATCAGGAATGCCTCCCATAATAATAACACTCGGATGATTCAAATGACTTGTCCAGCTTCATCTACCTAACTAATATGAGATCTAACTCACAGGACAATGAAAATACAAACATCGACTATTACCATGTGCCTAACAATAAGTCCGAAAATAAATTTCCTGATATACTGTTGGTTGTTACTTTTTCTTATAATAAACCCATTGATTCAAGTATTTATTTGATGATCATCGTGCACAACATAGCTCGGAAAACACAAATATTGATAATCTTATTAATTGGTGGAATATGTAATAACACAAATTATCCTTTGTTTTAGTCATTTCATTTCATCAAATGAACATCACTCTCCTTATATATTACCCATCAATAAAATGGTAATTTTTTTACAGAGAAAACCACTATAACTTTGCATTGTGATAGATTGTGTTTACTTTACTTACCAAAGAGATAATAATATGGTTGACGTACATAAAAACAACAAAGTCCATATGTATGTATGTACTAATCATCTCTTGCACATATTTATAACCGATTATTTAGTCATGACTCTAGCTACCTCATATCTCAAATGTCGACGTATTAATGAGTACTTCATGTGCAATATCCATTGGATCTTCTTAGCAGTATATGATTCCTCATACATTACTCCTGTAGGTAACATTTACTTCTTGTAGTTATCGATCAATGGAGGTGGACAATTTGACGAAACACATATCTGTATACACGTTGGAATAACATGGAGGTTAACTCAAAGATTCTAATGTCAAAGTAACGGAAGATTTTCTTTTTAAAAAAAAACGTACATTAGCTTTAGTATACAACTTTTTCTTTTGGAAACACAATGACCCGTAATCATGGAAGCAATCAATGCCAACAAATGATATCTTTATATTTATTAAATATGCTACCTTAACGTAAGGGAGTTACATGCATAATGCATTAATATAGTATGTCAATAGCTATCATAATACAATAACCTCAACGACACTTATTATTCACATATTTCCGTTTGTGCACTTATAATCGATTATTAACTTTAGCTTTATATTAGATCAATTGTATCTTAGTAGGCCTTTGCACAAAAATTCAAAAGGAAAATAGAAACAATGTTGAGACACATCTTTACGTGTGGAAATGGGGCATAGTCACAACCAATATTATTCTTATACATGTATGTAAATATGATCATAATTACAACCAATATTCTTGATTCTAAAAGAAACGTCGTTGTTAACCTTTGATCCAATCAACCAAGAGCACTGACGAATATATAAAAATAATGGCACTCTGATATCTAAGGTTTCGAAGATATTCAAGCATATGGGTTCAACGAAAATTCATGTGAAGCCCTCAGTAAGGAAGATACATCATTACACATATAAATTCTTATGCAAGTATCCGTAAGTATTCTTTTTATCTCATAGCTTGAACATAATCCATACGTTTAACCACAATATATCCATTCCATCATTCATTTTTACTACTTTATTTAATATGAAAATTACTTTTTTTGCAAATTTCTTTTGACAATTCTTTTATTCTTTAAGAACATGAACAACCAAGAATCTCCAGACGAAGGGGGAAACCCAATCCAGCAAGAGGGACACGAGGGGTCCATGGGATATATGAAATGCGAGAAAATCGCAAGAAAAAGGGGAGGGGACCGTACCTATATGTTGTTTGTGCATCAACGTCATATGTCCATTCGAAGTAGTTCCACGCTTCATCATGATCACGAAAATCCTCTAAATCAAAATAATCCCTTGCTTAGATCTAACCCACAACAAAATCTTGAAATACAAGGAACGAGAGAGATGATCTTACATTTCTATTGCTAGATCCGTGTAGAGGATGTCGAGGGAAAACTTCCCCACAAAATAGTAGAGAACAACCAACTCCGCCAACGCTCCGTCGGATCTCCAACGGTCTTGAGAGGTGGGAGATGGTGAGTGGTGGCTAGGGTTTGCAAGTGAGAGGAGAGAGCAGCCCATGTGTCCTTTTATATCTCAAAAATCATACTTGGGCGGATCTCTTAGATGGATCTTGCTCAATCCCGTATAACCATTTCATATTTGACCCATCCTCACTAAAATGATCATATTTCACTCATCCGATATCCGATTTACAAAATTTCAGATGCGTTGGAATCCTGACGACGATACGCATCCAACAAGTCATAATATGCTACAATCAGATCGAAATTGGATTTTTCATAAATTTCTTATTGAACCACAACTATGTGATTATCCTCAACTTGACCAAGTTGTGGGGCTAAAACCAGGGGTTTCACAGTCAGGATGGGCGGCGCTACTCCTCTCTTTTTCTCTTCGGCTCGATCGACGGCTGAGGTGAGGCCACGTAGGTGATCCAACGACGCTGGGCTCCGGGCCTCTCTCCTCGGCTGTAACGGTCCTGATGCACTCCTCCGATGAATCAACGGTCGCTGCTCCTCAACTGACGGACGGCTAGGATTAGAACTGGAGCGAAGGTGTCATCGGACGGCTCTGGAAGATGGAGGAAGAACTCGACGCCGGCGAAGTTCGCCGGCCTCCTGCATGCGCTCCGGTCCTCCTCAGCTGCTGCAAATGATCGGAACACGTTCCTGGTGCAGCCCCGCAGCTGATGGTCTTGGCCGATGGCCCAGCCGAGCCCTGGAGGGGCTCCGGCGAGGCTGGCGGCGCGAAGCTCCGGTCTGAACTGTAAGGGGGGCTCAGATGCCTCCCTTTGGACCTGCAAAGTAGACAGAAGGCTTCGCGGGTCGAGGGCAAAGTGCCTCGACCCAAGGAAGCGGGGTGAAGGTGGTCTGTGCGGTGGGGCGAACGAGCTCCGGCGAGGCGGAGACGGTGGAGCTCGACTCCCAGCTCCGGGGCGAGCTGGGTTGAACGAGTGGGTGAAGAACGCGCGTGGGGAGATGGCGGAGATGATGGGGTGCTCCGATGATCGAAATGGTACTCAGGATAGTCGGAATCAGGGAAGCACGGCGATGGGTCGATTTGGGGGTAGCTTGAAATACGATTAAACAAGAAAGAACTAAGGTTACCTGATGGGTGCGGTAGACTGTGGTGGAGCTCAGCTGTCTCCTGGTCCTCGCCTCAAGGGTCGTCACTTCCCGAGGCTCGAGCTCCGGATGGTCGTCGGAGCACGGCTGCTTCAAGCGGCCGGATCGATGGTCGACGCACCTCTTCCTCGCTGCAACACCGGTGGGGGCAAGCTGTCACCTTGCTCGTCTCACTGGAGAGAGAGTGGTTAGCCAAAGATGGCGCGAGAAAGCGGCGGAGCTCGGATTATATACGCATGAAGGTCCGGAAAGGAGGTGGCGGGTAGGACGCGCCGAAGCGCGGATCTCGAGGCAGAAGCTCCGGCGAGCTTCTCGGATGTGTTGAGGTCATAACGGACCCGGATTTGGGGTGAATGGGAATCGGGTCAACAAAGGAGATATCCGAGAAGGCGGGTCGAATACTCAAACCCGGGCTCTGGTGGTCCTGGGGGAGGTGTTGACCGGGGGTCAACAATCCCCCGTGGACCAATCAGAGCCCGCCAATATTTGGGATTTTATTTGATTTTTTTGAGGCCTTAAATGGCCGAATTTCCAAAAACTTAAAACATGAAAAATGTTTGTTTTAATTTTTTCTATTTTTTTGTGATTTTTAATTAATTTTTGGAATTTAAAATAAGGTATATACATATTAGCTATACATAGGTATATATACATTAAGTAGATTTTTGATTTTTGATTTTTAATTAGTTATTTTTATACATTTTTATTCCCATTTTATATTTTATTTATTTATAGGATAAAATGAGGAATAAAAGGCTATTTTTATTTTATTTTTATTATTTATATACATAGGTCAAATAATTATTTATTTATACTTATATACATGGTATATATACAAGGTAGTTTTGTGTTTTAATTTTGTAATTTTTATTTGATTTTTGGTTTAATTTATTTTATTTATTTACAAAACACAAAAAGGAATATTTACACAAAGTTTTGAAAATAAATAGCTTTATTTACAAGGTGAAATAAATAGAGAGATGATGAGCTATGTACATGATGAAGGGTTCTTTTTGAATTTTTGATTTTTAATTTTTGTTTTGTTTTCCATAGTTTCTATATATACAAAATATGTACAAATATATTTTTTTTGGTTGAGGAAAATATTATTTATTTATTTACATAAATATATATACACATGAGCCCCTATCTCCCTCTACTTGTGGCTTTTATGCGGTCAGGCCCATGCTGAGCCCTCCCTTGGGTTAGGTTGCTCAATATTTATTCTAAATATTTCCCTCTTTTTCTTTTTCCTCTTTATTCTTTTATTTTTGCACAAAAACATGCTAATTACATATTTTTACAAAATGCATGCTTTTGCTAATTATTGATATTTACATATATCTACATGTATTTGCAAAGGTTTTTGTAGCTAAAATATAAGAATAAAGAGTGATGAATGGGTATTCATCAGGGAGTCGAGCTCCTCCGTACACCCCTTTGCCGGAGTTCGATCACCACGCCTCACCGTCCACTTTCACCACGCCTAACAGGGTCGAGGCAGTTTGCCCTCGACCCGTGAGTTTGCTGGTGCACTTTGCAGGTTCATCCAAGCCCATCTAAGGGCTTGGACCATTTGGTCTAGCAGCTCCGCCTCTGCCGACCTCGCCGGAGCTCCCCAGGGCTCGATTTGGTCATCGGAGGCCTCCATTAGACGCGGAGGGCCCGCAGCTTCCTTCTCCGATCTTCAGCGAGCTTCCAGGAGGAGACCAGCGCCGTCACGAGCCCGACGAAGTTCGCCGGAGCTCAGTTCGTTCACCATCCTTATCCGTCGTTCGATCGACCCCGCGCTCCAGTCGTGATCCTGTTCGTCCATTTGCAGAGCAGCACTGACCGCCAGATCTCTTGGGGTTCGATCACCACCGTTGATCCAGCGAGGTTTAGCCACGATGCATCTCCACCGTCAAATCCAGCACGTGGTTGCACCTCATCCGTCCGATCCGAGCCAGGCCCCCTTTGCAGACCCACGACGCTTTGCAGCCGTCTGATCTTCCACGTGGGCTCTTCCCAGCAGTCGGTTCGCGACGAGGGTTCGTTTGTTGCGCGCCACTCATCCTCCACCGTGCGATCCCCCACGTGGCAGCCATCCGGCCCTCGACTTAATAAAGGGTAATTTACCCTTAGGCCCTTCTCTTTATTTTATTTCGCGTTTAGTCCTGTAAATACATAGCGTAGTTATTTTACTTTCGGTACATTTGCACTTTGGACCCTGAGCTTTATTTTATTCGCATATATGCCCCTGTTTGTGGTGTAGCACGTGCATCGACACGTGCCCTTTTTGGGATATTTGCATACGTAACCCTGTTGTTCTGAATGGTTATGAAATGAAGAAATATTTTTAGGAAATTGCATTTATACCCCTGTGCGTGGATTGATTTGTGCATGTGCGCTTATTCTTGGGTATTTTACAACAAGCCCCCTGGACTTTTAATACATGTTATTATTTAGTCCAGGGAACTTGTTTCTATTACATATAGGTCCCTGTGTGCCCCAGACACGCGCGGCGCGCGTGATTTCTTGGGAAATTTGCACCAGACCCCCCAGAACTTTGGGTATTTGCGTACAGGTCCCTGTGCACTGTACCTAGGTTTTATTTTTGAAAAATATCAAACTCACTCCAAATTCGATGAAAATTGGACACATGGCTCCTGCCATGTTGTAAAATTTTCTAGAATTTTTGGAGACATTTTTGCTTCTATTTGATATTTTAAAAAAAAACAAAACATCCTTTTTTCTTACTGTTTGATTTGGAAAATCACAAAAAAATATTAAAACTTATCTAAAAATTACAAAAAAATTAGTTACCGTTTAGTTTGTTGTGTTTGATTCTCTGGCCAATTTTGGTCATTTTTCATTATCTAAAACTCATAAAAATTACAAAACATCTAAAAAATTATAAAAATTCTAATAAATAATTTAAAAATCCAAAAATCATAAATCTAGTGCCCAAATTTTCCTTAAACTTTCTAGTTTATAGGAAAATTACTCCAGGAGCTAAATAGACCTTTTGCATTTTAAATTGGCCTTTTACTCCTGACTGGATAGTACCTTTAGTTTCTTACCTTGTTTGATTTTTAGACAATTAAATAAAAATCAGAAAAATCCCAAAAATTCACTAAAAATAGTAAAAATCATAAAATACACAAAAACATTTTTATTGGAATTTTTGACTGATTTTTTATACATTAAATAATTGCTTAAAGTTGATTGGTTTACTTGTTTCCTCATTTTCCTTAGTAATTAAAAATCCAAAAAATTATAAAAATTTAAAATCCACCAAAAAAATAGTTGTCTTTTATTTTTTTATATTTTTGACTACTTCGTAGGCCGCAAGGCCATTACGTGCTCCCTGAGTCCGACCCTGGTCGCTATACCAGGCTAATCTAATAGCCAGGACCGCTATAGTTTTCACTTGATTTTATCTCTGTTTGGTGGTCTACTTTACTTTTTCTTGATCGACCGAGAGGCTCTTGAGCGATTGAGGTCGCAACGACCTTTGTTTATATTTTTCCATCCTTAGTTGCTCAGGTTTTTCGTGGTCATCAATGAACTACTTCATCTATTTATCAAATTTTGTTTGATGTGTGATTATCTTCTCATTTTCAATTCTTTGTGCAGATGTGCATGCATAAAATGCAGAACAATGCAATTATATGATGCATGTAATTTTTAGTTGATTTTCATTGCAATTGTAAGGTTATGCATGAACATAATGTATACATGAATGCAAAGGATAAATATACAAATATTTATTACAAATATGCCCTAGAAGATCACATAATTGAGCATCAAATTATGGCTTAATTTCATAGTCAAATTGAGCACTGAGAAAATGCGAACAATCATCTATTAATGGCATAAAGATAGAGCAAGGACTCTATGTGTCTTTAAAAAGTCACTATATTTTATTTGGTGTTAGATGAGAAAATTAACTAAACCATTAGATAGATGATGAAATAAAGAACAAAATGATACTGAAATCATGCAATTTGGATTAAAGATGCTCAAGATATAAAGAAAACAATACACGGGCATAAACGTAATAAAAATATGAGGAATAAAAGATAAATAATCACAAATAGGTACCTGAAGGGATTTATTTGCAATTATGCAAAATCGTCTGGGGTCCCATCTAATTTTTCCATCAGCACATAGGGACCATTTTGTAATTATGCATTCCTGTCGGGGCATTTATGCAAAATGTCCAAATACGCACGTGATGCACGTGCACCTAGACCTCTTTGTAATTATGAAAAGTCCCGAGATGTTCTCTGCAAATAACCCAGCCCCTCACATACGGGGCACGCGAGGAGCTAGGTTCGAAGGAGGCGCAACTTCGGAGGACACGTGGCATCTTATGCTAGATTTGGCATGAGGCTTGGATTCCGTAACCTGCAGGTCTGGCGGGTGCTACGTGGCTCGCTATAGGCTGTTGGATGGTCGCCACAGGGTCATCATCCAATAGCACCTGCTCTTCGTCTCCGTCGGAGGAGCGACGGTGTACTTGGAGCTCCGACGAAGCTGCTAGAGCTCCGTCGAGCTCCTCCGTAATCGTAGACGAACGCATGAGCGTCATAGCCTTCTGTAGAAGGTGGCCGACCGGAGATGAAGCCGCGAGGGTAATTAGAGCGAGCGGTCCACGAGGCATCGTTGGAGGTGGAGATTGGGATCGGCGAGGTGGCTTGAGCTTCGACCAATGCAGACCTGTAGCGGTTAGATGGAAGTCGAAGCATACGTGTGATGTGTGTGAGGTGAAGTGGGGGCAAAGTGGAGTCCCAAGGAGGCGACGGATCGGGGGATCAGAAGCTTCTTCTCCGGTGGAGCATGGAAGAAGGTGGGTCGGAGCGGGGGTGGTTCTGGAGAAGGGAAATGGTGAATGAAAGGGTTGATGAGGACGAGGGTAGAATAATGGAGATGCAAGGATGGTTAGGTGAGGGTGATGGTGATGGCAGGCGACAGGATAAATATAAGAAAAACAAGGTGGAGTACCTGGACGGAGCAAGGAGAAAGAAATGGGTAGAGGAGGCGATATGGGATGAACTCCTTGGAGCTCGGGGTGGTCGTACGACGAGGGCGATTGTGCCTTGGTGCTCATGCATCCGCCGGAGGGCGGAGCATACATGGCAGTCAGCCATGGATCTCACTGGGGATGGAAGTCGTCATCGCTTGGACCACTACCCTCCGTTGTCACCGGAGGGATCGGGCAAGCTGGGTCAACATCCCTTGAATGGTGGAGGAAGGTTACAGGCAACGGAATGGAGGTTTTTATAAGAGGAGGTATGGCCATTTTTACGAGATTTGAATGGGTGAACGACTGGAGTGAAGGCTGGGATTAAGGGCTGCTTGAGGTCGATGGTTGTAACAACAATGTGGAGGTCCATTAAGGGAGCAGAGAGATGATTGGAGGAGAGAGTGAAAATGGAAAGGGGGAAGGGTGTTCGCGAGGTGTAACAGATGCGGGGGTTGACTGGAGGTAGGGGATGAAGGAGTGGTTGTTGGATTTTGTGATCCAATGGCCAAGATTAGGGTACGAGTGGATGACTAGGATTGGATCCAACGACGGGGAATGAGGTGTGGTTGGATGGTTAGGATGAGATGGTGATGTGGAGCGATGGTAGCCGTAGGATGATAAGTGGATTAGGTGGTTGTGGAAGATTAGCTCAGTCTCCTTGGAGCATCAAGTTTCCAACAGCTCGCTTAATCGCCCTGATAGATTGATTGATCACCTAAATAAAAATTGACAAGATTAACAATCGATCTCTCACGGTCATCAGCTTGAGTGTTGAGTAGGTGAAAAGGGGGTTTGATTTCTTATCTTGTTTGCATTTCAGATCTCATCTTCACAAATCCCCATATCAAGATGATGGGAAGAAGGTCCCTTAGGCTGCATTTGATAGCACCGCTTTCGAGCACTCCTCTCCATTCATCTAGGGCAGCTTCGGAGAGCTCAGACTTTCTCTCCGAACCCGAGTTTGCTACCACCTTGTTCCCCCTATGATGAGCGACCCACCGACTAGGGTTAGGAAATTGGTTAATCAAGGGTCGTTGTGACCCCAATCAGCAGGCCAAGCTCAACAAGAAAAAGAGAAAGAATCACTCAATCAAAAGATAAAGCAGTCAGAGCATGCAAAAATGTCAGTGGTCTTCGTTATTTATTTTTATGTGATATAAAAACCAGTGTCGAACACAAAGATCACATAAATGTACGAAGTAGTCAAGATTCAGAACATAGCCAAAATATTTTTGTGGTTTTTAACTTTGCAAATTTTATATTTTTGGATAAAGGAATGAAATCAAGCAATTGAGAAAACAAGGTACACAACAATCCTTTTTAATTTTCATTTAAGACTAAAACGCTCAAAAATAAAGATAAAAATATTTTTGAGTTTTTAATATTTTGAAGTGTTTTTAGTAATTTTCTAGAGATTTTGTGTTGTTTTTGTGATTTTATAAAATTCAAACAAAGGCCAAAAATGCAAAGTGCACAGCCAAGACAATATTGCAAGTTAAAAATAATCGTCCTAGTTCTGAATTTTATGAGAAAATATATATGAAAAGCTACAAACAGGAAATGAAATGGTATTTTTTATTGTTCTAAAATTTTATATGATTTTTATAAATTTTTAGGTCAAGATGAGTTTTAAAACAAAAAGGCAACTACAAAGCATACAAAAACACACACACACATAAGAATCTTTACGTAATTTTTAAAATGATTTTTCGAATTTTATATATTTTTTAAAATAGACAGTACACTTTTTTTAGGGTTTTTTATTTTTAGAAAAAATCAAACGCAACTAAATTAATCCACAAAAATCATTAAAAATAGTACGTATCAACATGAGCTAATAGTAAAATTTAGAAGATTTTTGGAATTAATTTGCTATTTATTTAATTCAATACAAGGCAGACAACTTATAGGGACCTACTTGCAATTAAAACCAAGTTCCGAGCCAAACGATAACACAATAGAGAAAGGTAGGTACTAAGTTGCAAATGTCCAATCAATTCATGCATATGCTCAATAAACCACGTGAAGGGGTATAAATGCAAATCTAAAAAACTTTTCATTCATCAACTAACAACTCACAATTTCAGGATATATCATGTAATTAACCCATAAAATTACATGAACGTGTCTTAGTTTCAGAAGGACTAAAATGCAAATAATGAAAACTAGAGGTCCAAACTGCAAATTGATGTATGTACTACAACTTTTATTTAATTAACTAAATAGTAAAATAAAAAGTGCAAAGGTGAACGAGAAAATTACCCCTGCAGAGGCACGTGGCGCACATGGGGGGTATCGCTATCCTGCAGCTCTAATCAGTTGGCGGCCTCAGATCCGACGCTCTAGGGAATGTTGTCTACATGCGGTCAGGATGCTTTGCTACACTAAGGATCTGACGGCTCTGGAAAAGGCGTGGACGTGGGGTGCAGGTCTGTCCCCCGATCTGATCGACCGTTACAGATAAGACAAGAATGTACCGTCTAGATCAAATATGGGCAACGAAGCTCCTCATCGACGATGGGAAGAAAACGAACTCGTCGGGGATGAACTTCAATAGAGTGAGGATTGAGATCCACCCCTCTGATGAAGGCTCAGAGGAGTCCATCAAGGCCGTAGGCGTGTTCCGCATCTGGTGGGAGGTTCTGATGGAGGAACCAGCAGCTGGATGAGCGGGATGAGGTGGCTCCGCCTAAGCAGCTGAGGGCTCAAATGGTTTCCTCCATGTGCGCAGGCACCTACAAAAGGAAGGTCGGCTCGGGACATAGCTCTGGCCGATTTTATTGCATGAATATATAGAAGAAACGATAGGGAATGGAGTTTGACTCCCGTTGACTGTAAATGAAGGGAGTCTCGACCTTAGTCTCGACTTGAGGATTGAGCCTAAGGGTAATCAGGTTGCGGAGCGAGATGTGGGGTGAGATGTACGATTAGTCAGAGTGGATAGAGATGGGGGATGAGCCTCCGACCGGCTCGTCGGAGTAGATGGACTGCGGCGGTGGTGAAATGAAAGAATCGAATGGAATGAAAGGTGGGGTGGAAGGATAGGATACCTGAGAGTGCTAACGAAATCAACAAGGTTAGGAGGTGATGGAAGTCAGGGTCATGGCCTCAACCACGTTGCGGCAGGCGGAGAGGCTAAACGCGGGGAGGTTGAACGAGGCTAAACGTGGTGGATCTCTCTGCCCACATGGTCGACTTGCGGCTTCATGCCACCAAGCTTCGATCCGAAGGTACCTTCGGACTATTGTCACTCAGCGGAAGGTCTTTAGGGGTGAAGGAAGGGGCGAGGCACGAGCTGCGGCACCAGGAGGGGGAAGAGGATGATTTATAGGTCACTCGAGGGTCCAGAAGGATCGGCTTGGAGCGTGGAACCCTATAGAGATTTGGATCGGCCAAAGGACCCGCGAGGATGTCGGATGTACAAGGAATCTCGAGTCTGAATCTCAAGGCAAGAGGGGCTCGGAGTCGGGTGGAAAAATACGGAGAAGATGCTCCGACGATGAAGAGTCAACCCAACCCGAACTAGGAGGGGCGTTAACCAAAGTCAATAATCCCTCCTGGACCAATCAGAAAAATCGATTTTACAAAATAAGTATAAATTCAATAAAAAATATTAAATGAATTAAAAATAAAAAGTGTATAAAATAAAATTTTATTTATTATTTTTCAAACTATTTTTTTGTGATTTTTAATTATTTTTATGAAAAATAAATTAATGTATATAAAATATATAATATTATATAAAGGTATAATGTACCTATGTATTTTGTACAAGTATTTTTATTTTATTATTTTTACAAAATTCCCTTATTTTGTATTGTATTTATCTATAAAATAATTTTAAGAGTATAAAATAATTTTTATTTTATTTTTATAAATTATTTAATGATATCTAATAAATAGAGGATATGATATTTACATATATGTTTTGCACAATTAAAGGAGGATTTTATTTTTATTTTATATTTTTTGAAATATATACAATAAAGTAAAAATATTAATTTTATTTTATTTTGTCAAAAATAAATATGTACAAATATAGATAATATGCATAACACAAAGTAGACCCTATCTCTCTCTGCTTATTTTACTTTGCGATCAGTTCAAGGCTCGACCTTCTCTTGGCATCCAGGTTACTCTATATTTATTCTAAATACCTCCTTATTTTTCTTTTCTTTTATTCTTTTAATTTTGCATAAAAATATGCTAATTATGCCATATTAACAAAAGCATGCAGAATGCTAAGTTATTGTTTTTACAAGTATTTACATGATATTTTGCCAAGATAAATAGCTAAAATAAAAGAATAAAGAGTGAGAATCAGGGATTCATCACCCCCCTATACTTTACATTTGTTGGTCCCTTAGCAAACACTTATTGAAAAAGAAGTGAAAAGAAGAGAAAAGAAAAATAAGGAGTCAAGATTGATTATTAAACATATCTTCATTAAATTGAAGTGTGGAGCTCAGTCAGACCTTTGGATTATTAGTTTGTCGAAACCTTATTGGTATATAGGTTTAAGACTCAACACTCTTTAAGTTTCACCATTCTATGGTCAAGACGCCTCAATAATCCAGATCAGAACAAGTCTACATACGCAAACTCTAATGACCATGTATCTTTCCTTATACAGTGTGTGTGATATGTAGATGCCCACCTCAAAAATGACAAAGAAACAACCTCCCTCTACAAGGTAACTCTAATTCCTCAGTCTAGCTGCTCTTTCCTCGAGGAGCGGGGTGTTCCCTTCTAAGTTCAAGTGCAACCGGCTCAAGAAGAGGGGAAAGAAGAGAATGGGCCGTGGTCAATGTAGCCATCCCTGGAAGCCCAACCAGTGTATTTAAGTCTCCTGCTACAAGCTTCATGAGATGACAAGGTGTAATACATAAGCTTTGCTTTATTTGGATAATACACACCAGCATGTATTTTATTTTCAATCAGGCATGTCCACTTTTTTGAGGTTTTTTTTTTATTTTACGTATTTTTTTAAGTGCATATGTACAATATATCTACATGGTGTAACATATACATAAGGACTTTTTCTTCTTGATCCAGTAGACTTTCCCTCTTTTGAAGAATTACAGCAACCCTCAACTCCTGTCTTTAGACCTCAACACCACCGGACCGAGTTGAGGTGCGCATCCCTCCCTAAAGGGAGACGAGAAGTTCCGCCACGAAGTACTACCCCGTATGCTACCCCAAGCCAACAGATTCTGCCTCCTCACCACCTCATCTCTGTGGAGCTATGTGTAAGGTGCTGGTCTAAGTAAAGTAAGTGTCTGTGAGACTCATGCGTACATTGTTAAGTGTTCTACTTAGTCTCATCAAGATGACATGTGAACATAGCTTAGTTGAATCAAAGAATTAAGTCACTAATGGACCTGAAAAGTCTTAACCCCAAATCCTATAAGGTTCATCTAAGAGTTAGGTGGATTAAGGTCTTAACCAAGCTCCATTTTCCAATTTAATTTGAGACTAGTTTAAATGCCAACTATGATTCAGAAGAAAATACAAGAATACGTACAAAACCTTTTTTATGCAATTTTCAAAATATGCAAATTTTTTGGAAATGTTTGATGCAAGAAGAAGAATTTGTAAAGTATTTACAAACATTTACAAACATATTTTTACAAACTTTAATTTTTCAAACATTTACAAACATATTTTTACAAACTTTTATTTTTCAAATATTTTTCAAAAATGTTGTACTATATACATAATTTTTTACAAAAATATTTACAAACGTTTCACAATCAAAACATTTTTACACACATTTCCACAAAATTAATTTTTATAAATAGCTATTTACAAACATGTATGTGCAAGAAAGAATTTTTTGTGCAAGAAAAAATTTAAAATTTTTGTGATTTTTAGAAGTGATTTTTAGCTATTTTATTTATTAACACACTCACACACAATACGAGTTATGGCTAAAGTATATATACAATATATATGACACCCCCCATACTTAGCTCGAACGATGTCCTAACGGAACCTGAAGCTCAGATACCAGTTTGTTGCGGATCGCGGAAGCAAATACGCACAAACACAATCAAACAAGCAAGATGCAAACACAAGGATTTACAAGGTTCACCCGTGAATGGGCTACGTCCTTGGGCGACGACGATCGGTTTCACTATATGGAGAAAAAGGTAGTACATAGGATACTGAGAAGGTACAGATATCGGATGAGAAATAGGATCAGAAAATGAGGATACAGTATCTGGTGGCCCTAGGGCCCCTTTATACTGCAACAGAAGAATACCATATGTATTCAATAATCCATCCCGACAGCTCTCAAGTAATCAGAAGGTAGGACATGGATCAGTCATGTCAGCAATCCTGGTCCAACAGCTCTAAGCCAATCAGAAGGCAGGACACAAATCAAGAATGTCAACAATCATGGCCCAACAACTCTCAGCCAATCAGAAGTCAGGACACAGATCAGTCACATCAGCAACCCAACAAGTAGTTAGGATTCAGGTCACATTAACAGAGAGAGATAAGCAGAATCTAGTAGTACACACTCACTACTCTCATGCTCTCACAATCCCTATATATATATATATATATATATATGAGAAAGAGGAAGTTGTTCTATGTAATTGCCAAGTTGGCAGTTACATGGAGCAATTTCACCTATTTTTTTTCAAAAATTCCACCATGTATATTCATCTATATATCCTTCGACATGTCATTCAAATTTTGTGAGAAACAGAGACTCATATGCCTTCCATCTAGAACAAGTACTTTAACGCCTGAAATTTGCTATAATCGACCTGTTCTAGATGGAGGGCATAAAATCTCTGTTTCTGACGAAATTTGAATGACATATAAGAGGGATATATATGGGTAAAATGGGGCTGCCCCCAGGGAGTAGCCAACTTGGCTACTCCCACCCCTATTTTTCCCTCATTTTTTTATTTTTTTGGAAAATAAAAATTTGTATATTCATCATTATATCCCTCTCACATTCTATTAAAATTTCGTCCGAAACAGAGACTCATAAGCCCTCCATCCAAACGTCATTTTTTTAACGGTCGCAGGATTTTTTAAATCGACCATGTTTGGATGGAGGCCGTAGGAGTCTCTGTTTCTGACGAAATTTTAATAGAATGTGAGAGGGATATAATGATGAATATACAAATTTTTATTTTCCAAAAAAAATAAAAAAAATGAGGGAAAAATAGGGGTGGGAGTAGCCAAGTTGGCTACTCCCTGGGGGGCAGCCCCATTTACCTCTCTCTCTCTCTCTCTCTCTATATATATATATATATATATATGAATATACATGTTTTTATTTTCCCAAAAAAATAAAAGGGGAGGGGGATTGCCTTGTGTAACAGCCAACTTGGTTGTTACTCAAAAAGCCCCTCCCCCCCCCCCTCTCTCTCTCTCTCTCTCTCTCTCTATATATATATATATATATATATGATTTAATGAGACCGCCCCCCGCCATTTTAAACATTTTTTTAAAAATTTTTTTAAAATATCACAATGTATATTCATCTATATATCCCTCCTACATGTTATTCTAATGTCATCATAAATAGAGATTCATATGTCCTCCATCTAGAACAGGTCGATTACACCAATTCTAAGACCGTTAAAATAGGCGAGGGCCGCCCCATTTTGTGTGTATGCGTGTGTGGGTGGGTGGGTGGGTGGGTGGGTGGGTGTGTGTGTGCATATGTGGTGTGTGGGGGGGTGCGTGTGTGCGTGCGTGCGTGTGTGTGTTTTACTTAATAGAATCCTATCCTCGGAATCAAGAGGTCTTCCCCCGCTGCTTTTGCTTTTGTCTAACCCCCGGCTGAGGCCCATATATCTAGTGAAGAAAAACTATGATCAACCTGAGAACTTGCTTTCTCTCCCCCTAACGCATCCACAGTTCCGCTCAGGATTCAAGACTCCTCAACTTCTACATGTTGCTCTGGTCTTCTCTGATCCACTCACACATCGTCTATTCGGTCGGCCCGGATTGTCTGAGCAAAGGAGTCTACGGCGTAGGGGAGCAATTGAGAACGGAAGTGGGAAATAGCTCATGAATGATAGAAGTAGACGAGTCAAAAGTGTGTGTGTGTGTGTGTGTTAGAGGAGCTTACTCGAGCTCCCCCTGATTCAATTTTCTTCATATTTTTTATTTTTTAGAAAAATAACTACGTGAAAATTCATCACTACATCCGTATATTTTTTATTCAAGCTTCGTGAGAACAGAGACTTCTACGGCCTCCACCTGTACTGTCATTTTTTTAACGATCGAGAATTGTTGCAATTGACCCCGTCTAGATGGACACCGTAGAAGTCTATATTTCGTACGATGAATGATACCATATAGTGATAAATAATGAAAATCCACATAAGTATTTAAAAAAATTGAGGAACATAAAGTGGATGAGTCAAGGTTAATTCCCCTTAAAGAGTTGCCCTATTTTAGCCCATATTGATAGAAATAACGAAGAATTAATATAAATTGTTTTTCATGTTAGTGTGATCAAAACATCCCTTCTTACTGGCGATCACCGGTATATGCTCATTTTTGACAACACAAGATATTTTGCTCAGCGTGGCACTTTTATGTAATGTCATCGACGTGAACATTAATTATAATTTACAAATACGATGGTAAGTCCTATATTTGTATAATATTTTGAGACTTTCATCAATATTTCTAATATAAAACATGCAACATTTTTGCACGCAAAGCTATTGTGGGAACATATTGTGTATTTTAGGAAGATTCCTTTGGACGCTTCATGGTATTTTGTTGATGGGTTTGATTGCCCGCACCAAGCATTTGCAAGTGAGATATATGGTATATATATAATGTGATGGATGACGTTTGTCTACGAAGAGAATGAGCATGTTCTCGATTCCTCGTCCCAAGAGGGGAACCGAGGTATAACCTCAGGCTGACTGATCAGCATGACCTTCTATCAGGTGACTTTCCATCACCCGGATCTAATCGACAGATACATGAAGGTCGTACCAGACTTTCAGGAATCCATAGTAGTAGCAAGCAAAACAGAGAAGACAAATGCAGAACGGAAGACTACTCCTTGCCTACTCCTCGCACTATTAAATTATCTAATTTGACCTTTCATCAATCACTCTCCTTTCAGCTGACATCCACATCCACCAGAAGAACTCACTTCTCTTTCCTACACTCTCATTGGTCCTCCACTTGACTCCCTGAACTCTCTTCCCACTTTCAGAACTCTTAGGCAGCCACACGATTGATATTATAGAAAAGAGACCATAAGATGTCTTTGTTAACATCGTCGCCGCTTTACTTATACCAAATACTCAAAAATCTAATATACTCCACCTAGATTATAACTTCATCTTGGGGACTATGTGTCGTACCTCATACCCAACGTTATGCTCGACTCTATCGCCTTCTAGGGTAAATGTACTATGCAGATGAAATATCGGAGCTCAAAATCTAGAGGAAAACCTCTATTTTATTGAACTTCGATGTTGTCAATATATTGATATATGACCATGCTATCAAAGATGTCTTGTAGATTCACTTTCATTAGCTAAAAACATAAGTTAACATTGCAAATTTAACCTACCAACTTCTCATATTCATTCGATTCGAGTATATTATCATAGTATGTAATGTCATTTCTTTACATAATGTTATCTTTTCAAGTGATCTAGCTATTTTTGTGAAATATATTGTGATATTTTTCATGATTTACATGTTAATTGTAGATAATCTTCCCCTTCTTAATGGTATAGTACAAGAAGTGCATAGCATACTTACCTCCCTTCCACATGCTATTTGAATAACAAAAGTGCCATTTTTTTAGGAATTTCTCGCCACATTATAGGATGCTTATTACCATCTCACTTTGTCATTTTATAATGTGATATTAACATAGGTGCTATTTTTATAATATCCTTAATGTATGTTTCTAAGTGTAAAAATAGCATTTTATCATATCACGCTAATCTCCTTCTCTACTACTATTTTTGAGTGTGATAACAACATTGGTCCTAATTTTAATTTTTCGAATATCCTACCGCTTTATTGTAAGATGATTATCTTCTTCCTATTTTTTTTCTTATTTTCAAGTACAAGAATACCAAATATGCTATTTTTCTACATTTTACGATGTTATTTTTATGTTTTTTTAAGTCTATCTTTTTGAACTTTTTAAATTCTTTTTCTGGAGTGCATGACGTAATTCTTGGAAGAAGCTTTCGAAAATATTTTTTGTTAGCATACTTTATTAGCAACAACATATTCTTTGGTCTATAAAATTATTGGCGGTTCCTTTTTTTGCCAAATTTTGGTGTTTTTTTTGTAAATAAAATGTTATTCTCGAGTGCAAGAATAGAATTGGGAGGATGCCACTTTATTGTGGCATGTTTATCATATCATGGTGTTCATTTTTGGGTGTAGACAAAATAGCATGGTTAACATGTTTCTATCCATTTGCATTACCACCTCTTCTATTTTTGTCCATCGCATCTCACCATTGATCAATTATTGTTTCCTTTTCATTCTAAATTATGGATATTGGGTTATTTCGTACTTAATTATATTATTTTTTCCTCATTATCTTGCAACTGTAAACAGAAATGCTAAGTTGTCTCACTCGTTCATATGATATGACATGAATAACATGATATTTCCCTGTTCACGATGCAATCTTCTCTCTCTTTCATCTTGCAAAATACAAAGGCATTGTGTTATCTGCTTTAGTTCATCCCCAGAATATAAATAACATGTTATTTGACGTTAAATTACAACGATCTTGCTATTGGCTCCATAAGTTTGCTATTCTCTCTCCACGATATTTCCTCGCAGCATCTGTAATGTCTCGGGCTTAGGTCTTCGATCTATTATCGAGAAAAACTTACACTGACAATTTGTTGAGTTCGGACTCAAATAGATATGTTGACAACCACCCAAAATGTTTAAGCTCAAGTTGTCAAATAGTAATCTCCGCCACTTATAATCCGCTCTCACACTTTGTTAATTTTAGATGTGGGAATATCTTTTGAGGGTATGGGTATTACAACCTACTTCACTTATATTCGCAATATCCTCGTTACGACATGGCCCATCACTTATTCCCAGTGATAGTGATGGTTGCACGCTCTCGGCTGAGGTATCTTCAGATAGCCCTTTCCACTATCACAGGGAACATGCTCTGATACCATATGTAACGTTTCGGGTTTAGGTCTTCGATCCGTTATCAAGTAATACTAACTCTGACAACTTGTTGAGCTCGAATCCAAATGGATCCATTGATAACCATCCAAAATGCTTAAGTTCAAGTTGCCAAATAGCAGTCTGCACCACTTATAACCCACTCTCACACTTTGTGAGTTTTTGTGGGACTGTTTGGAAATTTGGGGTGTTACAGCATCTAAATTTGAAGTTATGGGAAATGAGATTACTCTTATGTAATTTATTGGATTTTTAAACTCAAAACACTACCTTATGTATCTTAACATATTTGTATGCATCACAACTGATAGGAATGAAAATGGATACCTATATATCTGAATATTTGCTTACTATATTTGAAAAATTATCGGATACGGATATCCATACTCGAATATTAATCGAATACGTATCAAATATAGATATGGGTTGTAAAACGAAATCGAATACGGATATAGATATGGTAATGGCTTGAATATATGGATATCCGAATACAATATTTAATATTTTTTATATATTAGATAATATATATAAGCCACAACCTCGTGTTATTGTATTAGTATTATATTATTATATAATACAATATATTAATGATCTTAATAAGCTTTCATTTGTTTGGAGATGAGCATGCATGAACGAAAGTTACAAAATCTTATCATATTTTTGCTTCTGGTCAAAAACACTTATCACATTGACACTCCCTTTTGTCATGATACAACTTATATATATCTCATTGCTTTAAAATCATTTTGAACTTTGATTAAAAAAATTCAATTCCTATTCATATGTGGGTCTTTATTCGATCTGTATTCGGATTCCTTGTTTGTTGGATCTGTATATAGATTTACTCTTTATTCGATTCATATTTGGATTGACTCTTAATTCATTCTGTATTCGAGCCCGCTCTTTATTTGATCTGTATTAAGATTTGCTAAAGCATTTCAGCAATATGACTACTGCGTTTCGGCCACACCATTTATGGCCCATTTTGTCCTTTCTTTCTCACTGATATCATTCTACTATTCCAACAGCCTATAACAACGACCCCTTACCATACACTACTGACAATTAATCACGAAAAGGATCCAAATAGACACAAATGTTAATGTACCCTTATTCATATAAAAATATTATTTAAAATTAGGGTTCTGTATACCTGTATCCCTCCGAGATTCTTTATGTCCTACCTTTTTTACAATAATGCTCGCCAATGTATTCTTATAAAATCCACAGTTCTTCCCTTTTGTAATCATGCTTATGTTTACCTTAACGAAAGGACAGAACTATGACTTTTTAGGAATACATAGGCACAAGTGTTATTACACATAACTGGCTTTCGCAAAATTTTTGTGTGCCTACCCATGCATGTTGGACAATCATTGAGCACAAAATGTATGTAAACTATGCCTTCCTCAACAACTTGCGGCATATCACCAGCTTGTTTATAATTGAGATCACTATGGGTGCGTTTGGTTCGTGGGTTATCTGGAGAAGGATAACTCGTTTTTATCTTTTTGTGTTTAGTTGGTGGGTTTAGAATTGAGAGAGTCTGTGTGATGTGATTGTATTGAAATTTGAAAAAATGGGCAGTTATTGTGATATTATTGTATTGAAATTTGAAAAAATGTGTAGTTGTTGTGATGTGATTGTACTGAAATTTGGAATAGTGAGTAGAAGTTGAGTATTTTATGATTTTTATATGATTTGATGATATATTGGTGTCATATATATATGGGGAAAATGAGTATGCTCCCTGGTTGTAGCTAACTTACATGCTCCCACCCCTTTTCCCTTGTATTTTTTTATTTTTCTGAAATGAAATATATTGGAATTTAGATCACAATATGTCACTATGGTGTCATAAAAAATTCAACTTAATTTGAGACTTATATCCCCTCCATCAAGACTGTCAAATTTTAACGGTTGAGAACTGCTGAAAATGACCCCTCCATATGAAGGGCATAGGAGTCTCTATTTCTGATGAAATTGAAATGACGAGTTAGAGGGATATAATGATGAATATACATATTTTTATTTTCCAAAAAAATGCGAGAAAAATAGAGGTGGGAGTAGCCCGTTGGCTACTCCCAGGGAGTAGTGTGTGTGTGTGTGTGTGTGTGTGAGAGAGAGAGAGAGGGGTGGGGCTGCCCCCAGGGAGTAGCCAACTTGGCTACTCCCACCCCTATTTTTCCAGCATTTTTTATTTTTTTGGAAAATAAAAATTTGTATATTCATCATTATATCCCTCTCACATTCTATTAAAATTTCGTCAGAAACAGAGACATCTA